>JAZDUH010000355.1:2182500-2475000 GCA_036419115.1 Scarus forsteni | reverse complement strand
CCAGAAACACTGTCTCCTTCTCTGGGTCGAGCTCATCTAAGATGGACTAAGGCAAAGTGAAAAGTGTTCTATGGTCTGAGTCCACATTTCAGACTGTTTTGGGATATCATGGACTTGGTATCGTCCGGTCTAAAGAGAAAAAGGACCATCCAGGTTTATTTGATTTTATTCCTCCTTTATTTCCAGAGAAAGGACCCTTTGAGACTGAGCTATCTTCTCCAGGAGAGCGCTATGGCAGAACAAATACGACACTATTAAGAAAAGCAGTCAACAGATTTAACTAACATTACTTGGTTCATTCACTAATGCTGCCAAAGGCATCTCTCAGATGTTCCTAGATGTTAAGTATTGGCAGTTCTCTTCTCTGAGAGCAGCTCTTTAAAAACACAGTCTGAAACCAGGGAAGGCAGCTCAGCGCTCAGTTAAAGACTATTCTACTAAACGGCTGCAGCACCTCAAAGCCGTCTTCCCTCCTGTCCTGATTCTCAGTATGTTCAGTCTCAGATTTTGAAGACCTCACTTAGTTTTAAGATGAGGGCAGGGTGGTCAGGTAAGGAGGGAATTCACCTGTCAGTGCTTCTTACATTAATAGACTGCTGCTTTCAACCAGCAGCAGAAAACAGAGCCACAGAAATGACAGAGCAGAGACAAAGGGTCAATCCCAATTGTGCCCCTTAGCCCTTGGTTTTGCATATTTGCATCCAGTGATGGGGTGTCCCAATTCTCCTTAAGGTCAAGTGAAAGAGCTACACAGCCCTTGAAATGAAGACAAACCAGGACTTCACTCGATAGGAAAGACAATGGGTAAATACTAGGGGTGTAATGAAATGGACAACTCACAGAACAATACGGAATACGAAACAGGGCTCACAATACGAAATACTAACGTTACAAAATGAAGATTATAGAAAATCCCCAACAGTAGGAAGTTGTGCAAAAATCTCATTTTCTTCCAAAGGCAGACTTACAAAAATATTGCTGTATAAAATAAATGCTCTTTGAAAAAAAAAAAAAAAATTGACGTTTTTTCCCCTTGTTGAGACTACAGTGCAAATAAAAACATAAATCTCAATAAAATTGCTTTGTTGTTGTAACAATCAGGATAACTAAATTCTTGAATGAAAAGGAAATGATCACTTCTCCACGCAGTCAGTGTGTGAGGATCTGTCAGTCCACTTCTGCAGTAAAACTGAAGCAATTAGAATAAATCTCTGCCGCAACCAACTTGAGTGCAGGAGAGGTATTACTGAGGTTTTACATTCTAATGAGGAAACACTGAATAAGATTGACAAAGTTGTCTCCCAACTAAAACCAGCCACATACCTATTGTTCTTGCTTCGTTTCTTTCTTATTATTATTGTTCCCATGGGTCGTTAAACCTCAATTTGACCCCTAAACATGCTCAAAAACTCACCCAAACGAGCACGCACATCCGAGATGCCAAAAAAAATTGTAAAATGGAAAAATTAACCCCCAATATTCAAAAATGTGCTCTCTAGCGCCACCTGGAAACACTAAAATGGACCTCACGGCCACTAGGAATGTAGTATAGAGATGAAACCAACGTCAAAATGTTCGTCTCATCAAGACCCACAAATCCCATGCTGACATTACATTAAATATGCATAAAAACAGAAATAAATTAAGATAAGGATAAAAACAATAAAAGTAGAGTAAAAGAGAGGAAAGGGAATAAAATATAAGGGATAAAAGATACAAAGATAAAAAAGATAAAAAGAGATAAAAACCAAGACTACTTGTTTAATTGGGATTGAATGCCAAAGAATAGAGAAGGGTTTTTAGTAGTGTTTTAAAGTGCTCAGTTAACTGTGCAGCTCTAACCTGTATAGGTAGGCTGTTCCACAGCTTTGGTGCTGCCACCGCAAAGGCTCTATCCCCCCGAGTGGAGAGCCTTGTCCGTGGTACTGCCAGGAGCAACTGGTTTGATTACCTAAGCGCCCTGGTAGTAACATGAGGCTTTAACAGTTCAGTTAAATAGGGTGGAGCCAGACCATTCAAGTACTTAAAAACAATCAAAAGGCATGAAACCCTCAAAATGGAGGTCAATGGGGCTTGAGGGGCCTGCAACAGAGCGAGGACCCGTCCAATGCTGCTTGCAGCTTTAATTTTAATTATTCTCTTCAGATGTGTTTTTCCTAATGCTTTTGAAACAGCGGTGGTCAAACCCCTCCTGAAGAGAAACAATTTGGACCCACTGATTTTAGATAACTACAGGCCAGTTTCAAATCTGCCATTTTTAAGATTTTAGAGAAACTTGTTTTTAACCAATTACACGATTTTATGACAACTTTATCCATTAGTGAAATGTATCAGTCTGGCTTTAGGGCTGGCCACAGCACAGAGATGGCACTTGTTAAAATAGTGAATGATCTCAGGACAAACATGGATCAGAAAATGCTCTCTGTGCTTGTGCTGCTCGACCTGAGCGCAGCATTTGAAACTGTAGATCACCAAATCCTTTTTAAATAGACTCAATGGTTTTATTGGAATCTCTGGAACTGTTCTTAATTGGTTTAAATCTTATCTAACAGAAATAAAGTTTTTATGTGAACATGGGGGAATGCCAGTCAGGACTACACAATGCAAACTGTGACGTCCCCCTGGGTTCAATTTTAGGTCCTACACTTTTTAATATTTATATGTTGCCTTTAGGTGAAGTCATCAGGAGACACGGTATCAACTTTCACAGATATGCTGATGACACGGTGCACTTTGAGATTTGCCCATAAATGTAAAGTGCGGTATAAATAAAATCCATTATTATTATTTAGCTTTACATCGCCGTGTCTCCTGATGACACAGGGCCCATTGATGCCATTTTAACTGTATTTTAGACATCAGGTCCTGGATAGCAGGACAAAACTCAGGTTTTAGTCATCGGTAGGTCCACAGAGAGAGAAACTGGAGAGCAAACTCCAATCACTGTCTTTTAATCCCTGTCAGCAGGCCAAAAATCTTGGTGTTTTATTTGATGCAGACCTCAGTTTTAAACTGCACATCAGAGAAATTACAAAAAAGTCATTTTATCATTTGAAGAACATTTCCAGAGTGCATCAGTTTGTCTCTCAGGCCAATGCAGAGACTCTTATTCATGCTTTTATCAGTTGTAGGATTGATTTTTGTAATGCTCTTCTTTCTGGTCTTCCTAAAAAGAACATCTCACAGGTTCAACTGCTTCAAAATCCAGCTGCTAGCATGCTGACGAAGACCAGAAAGAGAGCCCATATCACCCCGATTTTAAAGTCTCTGCATTGGCTGCCTGTATCTGTAGAGTTAATTTTAAGGTTCTTTTACAATTTTTTTTAATCTCTGAAAGGTCTTGCTCCTTTTTATTTATCGAATCTGCTTTTACCCTATTAACCTAGTAGAGCCCTCAGGTCTTTAGGTAGTGGCCTTCTGATAGTACCCAAAGTTAGAACTAAAACATACAGTGAAACATAATTTCAATACTATGGCCCTCGTCTGTGGAACAGTCTACCTGAGGACCTGAGAGCAGCACCTACTGTTCTTTTTTAAAAGCAAACTGAAGACCTACCTTTTTAGTATAGCTTTAAGCTGACTATATTTATCATTGTTGTTGTTGTTGTTGTTATTTTTTATCTTTATTGTTATTATTTAATCTTATTGATGTATTTATTTTAACCCCCTTAATATGTTTTATTCTTCCATTTAGTAAAGAACTATTGTTTGGAATTTTATTATCTGTACTTATTTTCTTTCCACTTCAGTGCATTTTATCTCATTTTACCATATTACTATTTAAAATGCATTTTATTTACCTGTTTATTTTAGTATTTATTTATTTTAATCCTATTCCTTATTTATTTATTCTTACTGTTTTTAATTATTATTTTGGTCTTACTTTCAGTGTTCCCTCATTTTTTCATGAAAGATGGCGTTTCCTCAGTCCTCCTACTCTGTTTTCTGTTAGAATCTCTTCTCCATGTCTTTGTACGTGTGGAAGTGAGCGTGTGCTGTATGTGGATTGCAAGGGTGAGGGATGGGAGGGAGGGGAGGGTGGGTGGGTTGTATTTTTCATTTTATTTGTTTGTTTTTTTTTTTTAATTTTCTTCATTTCTGTGTGAAGCACTTTGTGCTACAAAATTTTGTATGAAAAGTGCTATACAAATAAAGTTTGATTGATTGATTGTAAACAAATAGCAGTCCTCAGAGCTGCAGTTTAGACCTATCTGAACTGTGAACTATAATATTTAGCCTATAACAGTGCATATACTTCTGATCTTCAAGTATGATCAAATTCTCAACTCAACAGTAGATGCAAAATCAAATATTGATTTTATTGTTTTTTATGACTTACACAAACATACAGTTGCTGTCTGTCTCCTGTTCAAAACAAAATGTTCTTTGAAAAAGCACTGTAAGAGCCAAGTCTTTGATTGATTTAAGTTAAAATGTAATGTAAATTCATAGTTGAGTTATTGGTAAAATATTTCATGTTTTAGTCTTATAAAAGATAAATAATGTTTAAAAAGGTTAAAAGTTAATTCATACTTTGTTTACAAGGCTTTGCTCCATTCTTTAAAAAATATGCTGTACCCCTTTAATTTGAGAAGTGATGTCATGAGCAGTTTTACGTGCCTGGAGGTCAGAGCTGGGTCAGATGAGAGAGAGCTGCGGACATACACAGGAGCACAGTTTTCCTACCGTGTGACTGGACTGTATTTAAACTTTGTTTTTCTTCATTAAACACCATTTTTTTTTTGAATGGAATTACATCTCCTGTCATTCGCGTGAGATTAAGTTGCCGTGTCTGCAGCTCAAGTGGTTTTTTCGACGCCCTGAAAGAACGCCACTGCATTTAGTAGGAAAACTCACTTGACTTACCTGGAAGCTGGATGTTAGCCGACGCTACAGGTGATTTGATGAAAACTAAGACGCATCCTAGGAAGTCCTCCACATAACTTCATGGATTGTTTTTGACTGCATTAAAACGCCAGAAAAGGTAAAGGAAGAACTAAACACATTAAAACCTCACAAGACTGAATGTGCATGTGCTCTGAATAGAGTTAAAGGAACACTCCGACTATTTTGGACCCACGCCCTTTCCCTATCATTGACAGAGTGAGACAAGCTCAAAAATACCTTTTTTGTGTCTCTGCGTCCAGTGGCTGGCTCCCAGCTGTTAGCTCCGTAGGTAGCTTAGCTCAATGGCTGGAAGTCAATAGGAGTCAGAGCCGGACTGACGAAAGTGGACAAAATACTCCTTGCAGTGGTCCAGTGGAGGGCGTATTAGCAGGTGAAGTAAATCCAAATGGTTATAAAACATTTTAAAAGACGTGTTTTCTTTCTTAAATCCGTTAAAATAACGTTTTGATAAACACAGAACTGCGCATGCGCAGAGCTCCGCGGACCGGAAGTAGGAGCCGGACTGAGTACTGCGCATGCGCAGGTCTGTGTGTGTATCAAAACGTAATTTAATGGATTTAAAAAAGAAAACACGTCTTTTAAAATGTTTATAACCATCCTGATTTACTGTAGGTACTAATAAGCCATCCTCTGGACCATTGTTAGGAGTATTTTGTCCACTTTCGTCAGTCCGGCGGCTACTTCCGGTCCGCGGAGTACTGCGCATGCGCAGGTCTGTGTCTATCAAAACGTTATTTTAACGGATTAAAAAAGAAAATACGTCTTTTCAAATGTTTTATTGCCATTTGGATATACTTTAGGTGCTAATACACCATACTCTGGATCACTGCAAGGAGTATTTTGTCCACTCTCGTCAGTCCGGCTGCTACTTCCGGTCCGCGGAGCACTGCGCATGCGCGGGTCTGTGTCTATCAAAACGTTGTTTTAACGGATTTAAGAAAGAAAACGAGTTGGCTTATTAGCACCTAAAGTAAATCAGGATGGTTATAAACATTTTAAAAGACGTGTTTTCTTTTTTAAATCCATTAAAATAACGTTTTGATACACACACAGGCCTGCGCATGCGCAGTACTCAGTCCGCTCTACTTCCGGTCATGGGCTCTGTGCATGCGCAGTTCTGTGTTTATCAAAACGTTATTTTAACGGATTTAAGAAAGAAAACACGTCTTTTAAAATGTTTTATAACCATTTGGATTTACTTCACCTGCTAATACGCCCTCCACTGGACCACTGCAAGGAGTATTTTGTCCACTTTTGTCAGTCCGGCTCTGACTCCTATTGACTTCCAGCCATTGAGCTAAGCTACGTACGGAGCTAACAGCTGGGAGGCTGGACGCAGAGACACAAAAAAGGTATTTTTGAGCTTGTCTCACTCTGTCAATGATAGGGAAAGGGCGTGGGTAGTGATGGGCGCTCGAGGCTTTGTTGAGGCTCCGACACCTGATTCGAAAAAATGCTTCATTGCTCGAGGCTTCAATGATACAATGCTCGAGTAGGTCATCTAGTGGTCAATAAAATGAAGTGCAATTGAAATGATGAATTCATTGTTTCATGAGTCATTTGGGTTTTGAGTCGCTAATGCGTTTCTGTTTGCGCACACTGCATGGATGTATGGTTTCACGCTCAGTCGCACAATAAAATACATTTTGAAAAAGGAAAATTAAGACAATGTATTTGTGACGTCTAATTGAAGTTGACAGTAGCTCCATACTTAAGTCTAACATTAGTCATATTACACCATAAAAGAAATCTAAATATCACATAGCTTAAAAGATTTTGACGATGATTTTGAGGCCAGATGTCCAATATCAATTGTAATTAGGAGATACTATCCTTAACATGTTTGGACGGGAATCGAACCCGGAAACGCCAGTTGGGAATCCGTTATAGTATCAGTTCACTACGAAGCGCTTGTGCGTGTTGAAATTCTGTGTGATATATAATTCTCATATTATGATGTTTAGCCCTACAGTAACTGTTTTATTTTACTCAGAGTAGTCTGTCATGTTATGTTGGATCTGCAGTACTGAATGCAACTCTGTTAAAGAGAACCTCTACCGGGTTCTCCGTGTTGATTAACTTTAAAGGCTGAGCTCTAAGCTGACACAGCCAAAGAAAGCAGTGAGACGCTTTCCATATCTAATGAAACAGTAAAGTGGTTCATACGTCATGAACCACGTAATTCTTTCAAACCAAAACAGTTTGTACTACACGCAATCTAACTCTCAACAAACTAATAGCAACAACAGCACAAAACCAACCTACTCTGCACGTTTTTTTTTAAATGAGCGCCTATTTATTGGATATCCTATCCCTGAACACGCTCCTTTCCGCCAAACGATTCACATCAGAGCTATAGAGATAGTAAGAGATCTCTGTTGCTCTGGATTCACATGACAAACCGAGCCAATCAGGTGCTTCGTTTGATGTCCGAGCCACAGCAGTGGTTCGATACACTCAACTGTTTCATACGTCACTCAACTGTTTCGGACGTCACTCATCACGTGACCGATACACGCTCCGGCACAGTGCTTCGATACGTTTGCTTCATGAGCTACGGCGCATGTGTCGGAGCCTCGGGTATCAGCGGGCCATCACTAGGCGTGGGTCCAAAATAGTCGGAGTGTTCCTTTAAAAGCCGTTATGCTAATTTGAGCTAAAGGCGCTAACGTTAGCTAACAACCTGTGATTGTCTGCATGTAAACGAGACTGCTTGCCTTTGTGAAGCCTCTTGGAGCCTTTGTGTGTTCAGAAGTTGTGATGCACATGTCTGATGAGGAAAGTGGGAATACTTTTTAATCATTTGCATACAATTTACGCATTGCTGTATTGATATGATGGCTGAAAAAAAGGAAGTAATTGATGATGCAGAGGTGGAATCTAAAAGGGTTGTTAGGCTGACAGAGAGAGCCATGGAGAATAAACTGAACAACCTCATTGGGGCTCGAAGAGGACTATTAGCTCAGATAACTGGCAAAAGAAGAGAAGTTGAAGGTTTGATGAATGATGCTGGAAATTTGATAAAGGTGAAAAACTATATGCACTATGATTTTCCGACTCTTGTTGAAAAGTTTGAAGAACTAAGTAGACAAGTAGGAGATCTTCTGCCTGAGGATGAAAAGGCTGCTGATATAGACAATTGGGTTGAACCAAAGATGTTGGCTATCAGACAGTTTTCAGAGGAAACAGAAGAATGGATAAATTCTTTAAGTGAAAGCAAAACAAATGAAGACACTGTGGATGAGGAGGACGTCCAAGATGAAGATGATGACATTAACCCTGAAGACAGTGCATCGCAGACGACAGTTAAAAAGAAAACTATTCAGAGTTCAGTAGTTGGGCGCTCGTCTATCATGTCTTTTCGATCATCAGTTTGTGCTAATGAGGAAGCAAAGCTAGCAGGGTTGGTTGAGCGTGCTGCTGCTTTACAACTGAAACAAGACCTTGAGCAGGAAGAAGCACGTATTAAAGCCAAGCTGGAAAAACTTGCTTTAGACTTAGCTATTGCAGAAAAAAGAGCTAAAGTGAAAGTATTAAAAGGGTATGAAAAATCTGAGGATGGCATGAACAGCTACCTCGGTACACATAAGGCAAGTGAGGTTCAAGTGAAAGAAGAGCAAGGCCGTTTGCCACCTATTAACAAGTCTGTAGCTGGGAGTAAGCTTCCATTCAATTCGCTGCAAAACATGGATACTCAGGTTGTGAGGCCAAGACTCACTGACAGCACTGACAGGCAGCAGTTTGATAATACCAATGATGGCCTTATCCAAGTAATGCAAAAGCAAAACATGATCACAGAGATGCTAGTTCATCAGCAGAAACAGACTCAGCTACCAGTTAAAGATGTTCCAGTGTTCAAGGGTGATCCACTTACCTACAGATCCTTTATCAGAGCCTTTGAACAGGCCATAGAACAGAGAGCTGACGATGATCAGGACAAGCTGTACTACTTACAACAGTACACAGCAGGAGAACCACATGAACTTGTGAGAAGTTGTGATCATATGCCATCACACAGAGGATTCAAGGAGGCAAAGCGTCTACAGAGACATTATGGAGATGAGAATGGAGGAGAAGCTCATTGTTCCTTCATTATGGGGAAATCTCGAGTGGCCCCCCTCAAACAGGTCACTGTACCAAGACTTGAGTTGACTGCAGCAGTTGTCGCAGAGAAAGTGGACAAAATGCTGCGAGAAGAAATGCAACTCCTGCTTAAACCTTCTCTGTTTTGGACAGACAGTACTACTGTTCTCAGGTACATCAACAGTGAAACGGCTCGCTTCAAAACCTTTGTGGCAAACAGGGTAACATACATACGAGATGCTTCTGATCCAGAGCAATGGATGTATGTCAGATCCTCGGACAACCCAGCAGATCAGGCCACCAGAGGCCTTAAAGTAGAGAACCTGATCCAAGATGAAACATGGATGAACGGACCACAGTTCTTGCTGCAGCCGGAAAGTGAATGGCCTCAAAGACCAGATAATGTGATTCAAAGTCTTCAAAAGGACCCAGAGGTCAAGACCATCACAGTAAATGCAATTAAAAGTGAAGAAAGTTCTGAGCCAGTGAACAAACTGTTTCAGTATTATTCAAGTTGGGACAGACTTAAGAGAGCAGTTGCATGGCTTCTGAAAGCAAAGGAAACATTGATCCAACTGAAAGACAAGAGAAAGGAGTTCCAGGGCTTCCTCCTTCAGTCAGAAAAAGACCCGGACAGACAAAAGGTACTGGTGCAGCAGCATATGGAGAAATACAAATCCACCATGGAAAAGAAAACACTTTCTTTGGAACAGCTGATAACTGCAGAGAGAGCAATCATTCAGTACAGTCAAAGGCAATGGTTTCTAGAGGAGATAAAGGCTCTTCTCAGTAAAGTGTCTATCAAGAGGAATAGCCAGCTGTTCAAACTTGATCCCAGTTTGCAGGATGGCATCCTAAGAGTCGGAGGCCGACTGAACAGATCCTCCATGCCTAAAGAAGCAAAACACCCAGCAATCCTCTCAAAACACTCCAAAGCTGCTGAACTTGTTTTGCGCAATGTGCATGAACAAATTGGCCACTGTGGGTGCAACTACATGTTATCTCAGTTGAGACAAAGATTTTGGGTTCCCCAAGCAAATTCTGCCATCAGAAAGCTGATATCTGAATGTACAGTCTGTAGAAGTTTGCGGGGAAAAGTTGGACAGCAGAAAATGGCAGACCTGCCAGAAGATCGTCTTCTCCCAGACAAACTGCCCTTTACAAACGTAGGCGTCGACTTCTTTGGGCCCTTTGATGTTAAGCGGGGCCGGGGAACTATGAAAAGGTATGGGGTACTGTTTACCTGTCTAACCATCAGGGCAGTGCACATAGAGGTGGCAGACAGTCTTGATACCAGCTCCTGCATCAACGCCTTGCGTCGCTTCATGAGCAGAAGAGGACAGGTCAACATAATGCGCTCTGATAATGGCACCAACTTTGTTGGTGCAGAGAAGGAGTTGCAAGAAGCTTTTAAAAGCTTGAACCAGTCATGCATTGAAAGGGCAATGCAGAAAAAAGGTATAAAATGGATTTTCAACAGCCCAGCCGCTTCCCATCAGGGAGGAGTTTGGGAGAGGCAAATTCGTACTGTGCGCAGGATACTTAGCGCCCTGGTCAAAGAACAGACTCTCACAGACGACGGTCTTCAAACCCTCATGTGTGAAGTTGAGAGTATAATTAACAGTTGACCAATCACGAACACATCTGATGATCCACATGACATCGAGCCTTTAACACCCAACCATTTGCTGCTGATGAAAGTGGAACCGAACATGCCACCAGGTACCTTCAGCAAAGACAATCAGTATGCTAGGAGACGCTGGAGACAGGTCCAGTATCTGGCAGATTTATTCTGGACTAGATGGACTCGAGAATACTTGCCCCTCCTCCAAGAGCGCCAAAAGTGGTTAACGCTGCATCGAAACTTCAAATGTGGAGACGTGGTGCTCGTAGTCGACAGTTCATCCCCACGAAACACATGGATAATGGGACGAATAACCCAAACCTTACCTGACTCTCATGGAGCAGTACGGCGGGTGATGCTGCAGACCAAGTCCAGCATCCTGGAGAGACCTGTTAATAAGTTGTGCTTACTGCAGGAAGCAGTGTGAACAGACTTGCATGATGATAAACAAAAACAACAAAAAGATTGAAGACTGATAGTTCGGAAACAGTTAATTGAAGTTATTGATTACTTATTGATCTTATTGCTTCTTGATTATGTGTTTATTTGATGGCTCTTAGTATTTTGATTTGGTAATGGCTTTACCTGCCTGCTCAGCCATTAGGGGCCGGATATGTAAGAGCCAAGTCTTTGATTGATTTAAGTTAAAATGTAATGTAAATTCATAGTTGAGTTATTGGTAAAATATTTCATGTTTTAGTCTTATAAAAGATAAATAATGTTTAAAAAGGTTAAAAGTTAATTCATACTTTGTTTACAAGGCTTTGCTCCATTCTTTAAAAAATATGCTGTACCCCTTTAATTTGAGAAGTGATGTCATGAGCAGTTTTACGTGCCTGGAGGTCAGAGCTGGGTCAGATGAGAGAGAGCTGCGGACATACACAGGAGCACAGTTTTCCTACCGTGTGACTGGACTGTATTTAAACTTTGTTTTTCTTCATTAAACACCATTTTTTTTTGAATGGAATTACATCTCCTGTCATTCGCGTGAGATTAAGTTGCCGTGTCTACAGCTCAAGTGGTTTTTTCGACGCCCTGAAAGAACGCCACTACAAGCACAAATTGTAGTGTTTATCCTTAGACTACAATACAACACAAAATAAAATCTCAATAAGTGGTTTGTTATTGTAAACATTTAGAACAGAACAGTCCTCTTTCTTCCTCACAATAGTTCTCCTCACTCCTCAGAGCTGAAGTCTAGCCCTATAAATGTCTGAGCTACAAGAATTAGCCAAACAGGTGCATATTTCAAACATATTCTTTTTAAGAATATTAACATATCTACATTTTCAGGGAGCAGTTGAAATCTTTGAGAGCTAACAATATCTCCTGCTGTTGAATAAACTCATTCATTAGGAACTGAGGTGACAGGAACTGCAAGGTATGCTTTTGCTTGTGGTGCAAGCATGAAGTAAACGTATCCTTCTTGCCTTAGAACATCTGATAACAACGTGACTTCTCTTTCCAACACTTGAGTGGACAGCTGGTGAGTGGGACAGGACTCTCTTTCTTGTACATGATTATCTCTTGTTCCACTGACCATTTTTCCTCTGCTTGCTGGGTCAGGGGGGTGGAGTGAAAGTGTCTCCAAAAAAGTCCTCAAGAGCAGTCCTCTTTGTGGAAGGCTGGTCCAACTCAGCTCTGCATGTGAGTGTCTCATCATCTTGTGCTCCATGAGGGGGGCTGCCACTGGTTCTGGCATCTGTTGTTCTTGCTACTCCCTTTTTGTGGAGCCTCCTGTACTCTAACTCTCACTCTCTCATACATTGCTGTGGAACCACTGTTTTACTGAAGTGTGTCCGTGATGGGATGTGATACTTCGGCTCCAGTGTGTGGACCAACTGTCAAAATCCAGCATCATCGACATCAGAAAAGGGTTGCATATCGTTGGCTATAAAAAAGCCTATACTCTGTGTTATGTCTTTTGCTCGCTAACTAGTAGCTAGCAGTGGTGCAGCGAATGTTTTCTGTAGAGTTGTTCGGTCTTTTGTCGTTTTTTCTGTGTAGCTTCCACTAGCTTCTCTTTAAAAAAATCATAGCAGACACCTCTCACCCCGCACACCACCTCTTTAACCTCCTTCCCCCCGGAAGGAGATATATAAGTATTAAGTGCTCGACATCCCGTTTCAGAGATAGCACCTACCTCGTAGCTATTAGACACCTGAACATGCCTGGTTAGGCATAGTTCTGGAACATAGATGCTATGTACCAACACGCACTTTGCACCTTAACTGTATGCACTTTTTGCAGCTGGTCCTTGTTATTGTTGATTGTTGTATCGCGATCCCTGTCTTTTTGTGGAATGTCTGTTGACTGTTTGTTTATGTTGAGCTGGTACCAAGACAAATTCCTATCAACTTGTTTGACATGGCAATAAATTATTGAATCTTGAATCTTTGTGGTGGCATTGTAGGTGGTACATCATGGTAGTTGTACTTGCAGTATGGCAAACTGTAGCAGCATAATTTGCACATGGTTATTGTTTTGTCCGTAAACTTCTCACCGTTCTCTCATTTTTTACATGGGAAGCCAAAGTAGGTCCACACAACCGATTTATTTGATGAAGGAGCGTCAGCCAATCCCTCGACCTCGTCTTTTTCCATTTTGAAGCGAGTGTGCTGCTGCGGTAGTCGAGGAGGGTAAAAAATCACCATGGCGCCACGGTGCACGGCGCCCCTTCGCGTTTATTTTGTGCGTCTTTGAATTTTATTCAGTCATTTTTTCACTTCTCCAAATTTCGTGGCACGAATTTCGTTACACCCCGAGTAATTACCTTGAATACACCGTGCCCACTGACAAGATGGCAGAGCAGAGATCCAAGAAATCACATAATTATAAGTAATTTTTTGTAAGTATGACTTTTAAGTCACAAAATATTCTTTCGGTATTCTATGTTTCTATGACAATTTCTAACTATAACATTAAGCAAAATAAAACATTTCCAAATAGAAGTGCTTAAAGTGCTTTACTGAAGTGAAATTTAATATTTAAACTCAAACTCCTCAGGTTAAATAAAATATTTCAAAATAAAAACAGCTAATGTTTAACTTGCTATACTGAACTGAAAAATGAAATAAATTTCTAGATTTTAACAAACAACAACATAACATTTACCTTAACTGGAAAGTCTTATTTTCAAATAAATTTGAACATAGAATAAGACTTAACACACAATAATCAATATTTACAAAACCGAAACTAAGGTAAATAAATAAAAAAAACAATTCTCAAACTTACTAAAAAAAAAAAAACGACATACAGGACAGAACATTTCATGACTTTTGTCTTTATATTTTCTCTTTTTTTTCTATTTAGCTTTATGGACAGTCAGGATCTGTCAGACACAGCTCATTTGTCATGATAAAATGTAAAGTGCACTCTCATAAATTTTGGGTCAAAATGGTTGCACTCTGAAGCCATGGAGCAGTTCTAGGTGATGATTTACTGAGAATTGTTAAGAAATGCTGGGGATCCCAGGGATCCCTGATCATTATCCAGTGTTTCTAATTGTTGTTTTGTTAAATACATTCAATTATGATTTAAAGATGATTTTTCTTCAATTATTGTGCAGTTTCACCATGTATGGTCAGTGCATAGAGTCCCACTTTTCTTTTTATTAACTATATTAAACAAGTGGGTAAAATTAAAAATTTACAGGATATTCTTAAGACCAGTCAGTCCTCATCGACACACAGCTGGGTTCAGGAGACTCTGGTCTCTTCATCCTGATTAACAGAATCATCTTCATCACCTCTGAGAAACTAAAGTATAGAGGTCTAAGGTTATTTTCTCTAAATTCTCACCTGTCCTCGGCAGGAGGGTCCACCTTAAAGTCAAGAGGAAGCTCTTTGGACAGGTCACTCCTCATGGACACACAGCTGGGTTCAGGAGACTCTGGTCTCTTCATCCTGATTAACAGAATCATCTTCATCACCTCTGAGAAACTAAAGTATAGAGGTCTAAGGTTATTTTCTCTAAATTCTCACCTGTCCTCGGCAGGAGGGTCCACCTTAAAGTCAAGAGGAAGCTCTTTGGACAGGTCACTCCTCATGGACACACAGCTGGGTTCAGGAGACTCTGGTCTCTTCATCCTGATTAACAGAATCATCTTTATCACCTCTGAGAAACTGAAGTATAGAGGTCTAAGTTTATTTTCTCTAAATTCTCACCTGTCCTCAGCAGGAGGGTCCACCTTAAAGTCAAGAGGAAGCTCTTTGGACAGGTCACTCCTCATGGACACACAGCTGGGTTCAGGAGACTCTGGTCTCTTCATCCTGATTAACAGAATCATCTTTATCACCTCTGAGAAACTAAAGTATAGAGGTCTAAGTTTATTTTCTCTAAATTCTCACCTGTCCTCAGCAGGAGGGTCCACCTTAAAGTCAAGAGGAAGCTCTTTGGACAGGTCACTCCTCATGGACACACAGCTGGGTTCAGGAGACTCTGGTCTCTTCATCCTGATTAACAGAATCATCTTTATCACCTCTGAGAAACTGAAGTATAGAGGTCTAAGTTTATTTTCTCTAAATTCTCACCTGTCCTCAGCAGGAGGGTCCACCTTAAAGTCAAGAGGAAGCTCTTTGGACAGGTCACTCCTCATGGACACACAGCTGGGTTCAGGAGACTCTGGTCTCTTCATCCTGATTAACAGAATCATCTTTATCACCTCTGAGAAACTGAAGCATGGATGTCTAAGTTCATTATTTATCTAAATTCTCACCTGTCCTCAGCAGGAGGGTCCACCTTAAAGTCAAGAGGAAGCTCTTTGGACAGGTCACTCCTCATCGACACACAGCTGGGTTCAGGAGACTCTGGTCTCTTCATCCTGATTAACAGAATCATCTTTATCACCTCTGAGAAACTAAAGAATGGAGGTCAGTTTATCTTTTCTCTAAATTCTCACCTGTCCTCGGCAGTAGGGTCCACCTTAAAGTCAAGAGGAAGCTCTTTAGACAGGTCACTCCTTATGGAAACACAGCTGGGTTCAGGAGACTCTGGTCTCTTCATCCTGATTAACAGAATCATCTTCATCACCTCTGAGAAACTAAAGTATAGAGGTCTAAGGTTATTTTCTCTAAATTCTCACCTGTCCTCGGCAGGAGGGTCCACCTTAAAGTCAAGAGGAAGCTCTTTGGACAGGTCACTCCTCATGGACACACAGCTGGGTTCAGGAGACTCTGGTCTCTTCATCCTGATTAACAGAATCATCTTTATCACCTCTGAGAAACTGAAGTATAGAGGTCTAAGTTTATTTTCTCTAAATTCTCACCTGTCCTCAGCAGGAGGGTCCACCTTAAAGTCAAGAGGAAGCTCTTTGGACAGGTCACTCCTCATGGACACACAGCTGGGTTCAGGAGACTCTGGTCTCTTCATCCTGATTAACAGAATCATCTTTATCACCTCTGAGAAACTGAAGCATGGATGTCTAAGTTCATTATTTATCTAAATTCTCACCTGTCCTCGGCAGGAGGGTCCACCTTAAAGTCAAGAGGAAGCTCTTTGGACAGGTCACTCCTCATGGACACACAGCTGGGTTCAGGAGACTCTGGTCTCTTCATCCTGATTAACAGAATCATCTTTATCACCTCTGAGAAACTAAAGAATGGAGGTCAGTTTATCTTTTCTCTAAATTCTCACCTATTCTCGGCAGTAGGGTCCACCTTAAATTCAAGAGGAGTATCTTTAGACAGGTCACTCCTTATGGAAACACAGCTGGGTTCAGGAGACTCTGGTCTCTTCATCCTGATACAAACATCATCTCCATCAGACTCAGTGAGCTGTTATTGAACCAAGTTCCTAATCAAAACTGTTTAATTAATACAGTTATATATATTTAAGTGTTGATTATGATGGTGTAGTGATGATGGTTGAGTTCACTGGTGCAGATCTTCATCTTACTACAGACCCTGGTTTCTTTATTCAGAGAGGTTTTAGATGGATGCATAACCGTCCTCCACAGACATGTTTTATGCATCAAAACGTCGACTACCTTCTCCTCTTACACGTGAAATCCGCTTCAAAGTCTAATCTGATATCATTTTGTCTCACTGAGACAGCTCACTGGTGAGCTTCAGCTTTTGCGGTATGCCACAAAATCCTTCATCTGCGCTAATGCAAATCTTTACCTCCGGACAGCTGAGTGCTTCACTTTGAAGCGTGTTTTTAACTCACCACTCTGTCAACATTTTCATTAGTACAGACGTAAAACTTACATTCATTGCTTCATCAGGTTCTTGGGATGCTCACAGTGCAATCCCTTTTCTGATATCTATCACAGTTTAGACACAGTGAGCGTTGGTTTACACGGAAGTACCAAGAGTTATCAGCCTGCTCTATGAGATTATGCATGCGCACAATAAAAACAGGAGGAATACTGTGCTTTCGATGAGTCAGTATATTCGGCTCTGTGGCTGAGTGATTAGAATGCCAGACAATCGAGCAAGTGATTATGAGTTCTAATCCAGGCGGAGACAGTTGTACTTTTCTTCTCCATCTAAAACAGATTGTTTATTACAATACCATATTCATGCTTTTCTTTACACTCTCAACCTAACTTCACATTTATTACACTAACTGGCCACTTTATTAGGTACATCCACAAATATCACCACATTTTACCATGTTAAAAAACATTCATTTTCTGCTTTCTTTCACAACTCCAAACATTTTAAGTGCACTTTTCACTATCTGCTACAGTTTCTGAGACATGACTGTTTAAGCAGCATTAACTTTTGCAGATTTCTCTGAAGTTGCAGATCTGAGCTCCAGTATCTATAATTTTCTGCACACATTTTTATTGCACATTTCACACATTTTCAACCATGATTTGCTGCTTACAACTATACATGTCACATTTTCAACTTTCTTTGCATTACTTTTAGCAATTTCATTTCACATTTTCAGCAGTCACATTCAGCATTTCAACGCATTTCCTGCATGGAAATGCAAATTCTCTTGTTAAATTTGTTTTTCATTAGTTTAAGTCACTACTAACACAAATGGTTTTCCTGTGTCAGGGGGGAGAGCAGATCTAGTTCTGATAGAAAGATTTATTTGAAGCCTTTAAACTGGAGCTGAGAGATGCATTTTTTGTTGACAGATGGACAAATGAGAGGATTCTTGGATTTATGCCACATTCTTTCTGTTGGGTCCTACTCTCTGCTGTCTTATCACCTCAGTGAGCCATGGACTAGGAAAATTGACTGGATCTGACACCAGAGCGCAGAATTTGTTCGGAGAGGAGGCCTGAGGGAAGCAGAGTGTTTCTGATTTTTTCTCATTTAGTGAGTAGAAATCGAAATGGGAAGGCGTGGCAGAATAAGAGCAGTCAGACAGCTTTGTTGGTCTGAGCTCTCTGTGGTAAGAAACAATTTCTGGAGTTGCTTGAGTAGGTTTTGGAAAAAACAGAGGATTCAAAAAGGAGATGATCTGAAAAGTGCAGTTAGACTTTAAACCTTCATTCTTGTAAAGCTTTCAGTTAGGGCTGGATCAGGCTTGGACAAGGTCATTGTAAAGCTGCAACAGGCTTAAGGTGAGTTCACACCAACCACAACTTGAGTGACCTGGGCGACCACTCTTCATGCAAAGTCAATTCACAATCACAGCCCCAATCAGGCATGATCATATCTCACGAAATGCGACAGACACAATCTGGGGCAACTTCGGCGCATCTTGGGACTGTAGATGAGTACTCTTGGGGTCAATTTGGATGTTCGTCCAGGTCGCGATGCTTGGTCGTCAAAGTCGGAAAAAAGTGAAATTTTCGGGTAACATCGCATTTGGCTGTGCCACAACAGCCAATCAGCATTGAGCTGGTGTGTGATGACACCCATTACAAACAATTTTTACTTTAGCTCACAGAGAGAGAATCCTTGTCAGTGCTGGAACATTAGCTAGTGAATACATTAGTTCCGCCTAGACCCGGCTGAAGAGAACTCACTACTCAAGGTGCACCTGACAGACGATGCTATTGCAGGGCCATCAGCTGCAGTGTTTTGTGGTTGGTCGGTGTGTGAAAATGATACAGTTGGAATAATGTCAGCTAATACATCCTTTTATATGATATAATCACAGTTCCTCTTTTTGTTTGTTCCCGTACTGGTCTCTGGTTCTAGTCTTGTAGGCTGCTCAGAATCATGGCTGTAGATAATCTGCTGCTGCGGTCCTACAAAGCTTCAGTAATTACAATTAGAAATATTTTCCCATTTTTTTTTAGCCCAATTCCATTATCATTACAGTTCCTGATATTAACTTAAAAAACATCAACTAAACTAAATTACATTGTAGTACCTGCAAACAGCACACATACTGTATACCAGCAATGGCTTTTACTAAAAATGATGGATGATCTGCTGCTGTGGACCTGTTTGACTCCAAGTGCTCAATACTGCATGAACCATCAACAGAAATGATGCCAATTAACATAAATTCATAGTTTTAGACCAGTTAAACTGAATTCAACTAGATGATGTTATATTAACATCAGTCCTCTCCAGTTAATGATCATTACAGATGCTAATGTTTATATTAGATTGATCACTCAATCCATGGTTGTTATTGATAACTGCTTCATAAAAACGTCCTTTATAACCCTACAGACATGAGGAGCCTCTTAAAATGACAACATTGAATAAATTGATATTCAGCAGAGTGAAATATTATGAAGGCAGATTTATGATTGGCCCATGGCTCTTTCACTACCTTAAGTTCTTGCTTAAACCCTTCGTCTCTGCCCACCTCTATTCCTTCGCCAACACCTCAACACAGCTTCAGTGGATGGCTGTTCAACATGAGACAGCTCCACTCCAGATCTCCAACTGCTAAACAATTTTTTCCGTCCACCAATTCTATGATCCTCCTACAGCTGCACTGGAATGTAGGAGCTGCTCATGGTGGAGTCATGTTGGGTTTGGAATAAAAATAAGCGAATCAAACTCAATACATAATATTCATAAAATGCAGAGAATGGCTTTAGCCTGCTCTAATGTAATGTGTAATGTGTCTTGAGATAGCAAATGTTATGATTTGGTGCTCCTCAAAAAAGACTGTTTTACTGATTGATAAACAGTTCGATAGATAAATAGATTACTTTTAACTTTTTCTGCTTGTTTCGCTGCTTGTTATAACAAGCACTGCACTTTGGACTCTTTGTGCAATGACTGCTGACAATGCTTGCGGCCAACCTCTTGCTCTATGTTACTGTTGTAAGTTGTCTAGTGTTTTGCTGTTTGTGTTAATCGTGTCCTTGGCGAGTGGCACTGCTGTCTAGGACCAACTTCCTGCTAGGGACAATAAAGTAGATCTATCTAGCTGTCTAATTAGACTCACGGTAACTCTAGTAAAAGGGACTGCTCAGCTTGCTCTTTTAAGGCTGTGATCTCAAATCAGATGATGATCTTTAAAAGTGAACTGGTCCATTTAAGTATCTGATCTTTGACCCAGTTCACTGCAGGAGTGAGCTGACACAGTACTGCTAACTGTGAACTGACCCACTCCAGAGCAAAGTCGTGTTCTGAGACAACATACGAGTCTGACCAACGCCATTTTGTTATAAAACTTCAGCTAATGGGTGCGGAGACATGGCCTCCAAACTCGCTCTGGATCAAGAACGTCCAATTAAACTCCTCTCATCATTTTTGGATCACTACCATGCCCTTATACCTACTGAGAAGTCCTCCCTTTGCTCCTTAATGTCCAAATAATTTTAAAAATTATGAAAAGTTTCACTCACCGTAAACTTCAGCTCTGAGAAAAAGAACTGCGCCACAGCAGCATGAAGAGGAAGTAAAACTGAACAAGAAGTCATGTCACCATTGCAACACAAAATCACAGTCACTGAGTGTCAAGTTCTTTAAGGGTTACTTGCAGGACGCCCGAACTTGTAAAGGCCAAAGGCAGAACTTCAGAGGACACAGGACAACTCAATTCCGTTTCATGAAGATTCTTTTCTTTTTATTTTGTCTTCATAAGAATAGGTTGAAACCCTGAACAAAAATTGACAATAAGCATTTTAATTTAACAAAATATCTCTTAAATCAACCTCCAATAACAAAAGTAAACAGATTAACTGACCGTTGGTGTCTCTGGAGTCTCCTTTCTACTCCTGCTCCTGCCCTTGCTGCTGTTTCTCCTCCTGCTGCAGCTTCTGCTCCTGCTGCACATTTCCCTGCAGCTCCTACCTGCCTGTCTAATTAAGCAGCATGCAGCTCACCTGCTCATGCTTCTCTCTCTCTCCCCTTCTCTACTCTGCCTTCTTTCTTTGCAGCAAAATGACCAAGGAGACCTCCAGTACAACTATAATTTCCTTAAAAATAAACTAATCAACTATGATTTAATAAAATTAAATGTCTTTTCATTTTGGCTTGACACCTCCCACTTGAGCTCCTGGTTGCCAAACCCAAGGAGATCACCAGATGTTGTGATGTTGGCAGCTGGATTTGAAGACTACTCTTCCTTTCCTCCATGGTGTTGTTCCTCTATGGGGAGAAGAACTACCACACGTCTGACATCTCTGTGAAGCACTGTGAAAGGGATTTTCAGCCTCAGCCTTGCATTGTCAAGTTTGTCTTTCTTGTTTTGTTGTGTAGGTCTTACTGTAGGGACCGGATAGCTTGGAAATGTGCGGACATTCACATCCCTGACGATGCCTTTTCTGTCCATGTTGACACCAACCACTTTGCCCAGTCTGTATTGACCTCTCAAGGCATTTTGATCTGCCAACCAAACGATGTCTCCAACACTTACATTTCGTTCTTTTGTATGCCATTTGTTCCTCACAAACAGGTTCGGTCCAGCCAGCTGGCTCCACTTCCTCCAGAATCTGTCCACCTCTGTCTGAATCATTCTTAGCCTTTTGTAGGAATAATCGGCAAAATCAAAGCTCCCTGGGTCTCCTCTTGGTGTGGCTCGACCCAGCAGTAGTGAGTTTGGGCTGATGTATTCTATACAGTCTTCTCTGCTTTGAGTTCTGGTATCGATGGGCCTCTCATTAGCTAAATTTGCTGCCATGAAAAGAAAAGTTTGAAATTCACTCCAAGTGAAGGTTCCATTTCCTCCCAGGTTTTTCAAGGCTCTTTTTACGATACCAACTGCTGCTTCGGCGGCCCCATTTCTGTGAGGTGAGTCTGCAGGATGAGTTCTCCAACTCCACTCTGTTTGATGCTTTACAGCTTCATTCTCAATGTTAGATGTATCCAAACGGTCTAGAAATGTGTAAAGTTCCTTCAGAGCAGGTTTGGCTCCAGTGAAGTTTTTCCCAGGATCTGACCACATTTTCTTTGGATGTCCCCTCAGTGCAATGAATCTTTTGTAGGCCAGGAGAAACCCTTCAGCTGACTGGTCACCAACAAGATCTGTGTGTATTGCCCTTGATGCCATGCAGCAGAAGACGATGCCCCACACCTTCAGCTTTACCTTTTTCCTTACTTCATCTTTTACCTCATATGGCCCGAACAGATCTACTGCTGTGAATTCAAATGGCCTTGCTGGTGTTGAACGTTCTGGTGGAAGATCTCCCATTATCTGTTTACATTTCTTTGCTCTGGACTTACGGCACAAAACACAGTTATTCACAACCTTTTTAGCCAATCTCCGGCCTTTAATTATCCAGGCTTTCTCTCTCATCCTTAGGAGTGTCCCTGCTATTTCCTCATGATTTGCTTTATGAGCCTCTTGAGCCACGAGAGTGGATATCCACGCCTCATATGGGAGGATTGGAACTGCAACTTTGTCTTGGTCAAGAACTGTATTCTTCCTCCACAGACCAAAAGCCCTGAATTTTGCTCCCTGTATACAGCCAGTCTGCTGAGTGTAGTGTCACTGAATGTAACTCCTTCTTGGGCAGCCAGGAAAAGGTCTCTCAGTGCATCATTGTATTCTTCAACAGAGAGTACAGCTTTACTTGCTTTTACTTTTGCTTCTTCTTTTGAAGGAACCGCCTCCCACTTTGCTTTGTGGAGAGTTGACAGCTGCAACTTCCTCTTCCACTGTTTTACAGCTCTCCATACCCAGGCAAGGACTCTAATGAGCTTAGTTAGGTTGCTGAACTTCCTTACATCAAGAAGTTTCCCTACCACTGAACCAGCTGGATTTCTTTGGATTGGAGCTTCTCCTATTCTTTCAGGAGGTGTTGAAGGGGTCATGGGCTCACAAGCAGAGCTTTGTGGTAGATTATTGAGCTCCATTTTCGCCTGAGCTCTGGTCAGTGCTGCAGAGAAAGTTTTTCTTTGAAGTCTCTCAATGCTCTCTTTTGCACCCATTGCAACTTCTTTTGCTGACTTTATTGGCCACTCCTCCACGGGCCTTTTGAGGAATGAAGGTCCATTTTGCCATTCAGACTCTTCCTTAAGACTCTCTGGGGTTGCTCCTCTTGTGAGAATGTCAGCAATGTTAAACTCCCCTGGTATCCACCACCAATCTTTGACTGATCCAGACTTTTGAATTTCACCTACTCTGTTTGCAAAAAAGGTTTGATACCCATAACTGTCACGCTGAATTGCTCCCAACACTGTTTGGCTATCTAGTAGATGGAACCACTGCTCTACCTCCATTCTGCTGTGCTTTTCAATGTATCTCCTGAGACGAGATGCAAAGACTGCTCCACAGATTTCTGCCTTGACAGGTTCTCCTTTTGATTGAGTGGCGTGAGTTTTGCTTTAGATTCGACCAACCTGATCTGGACACCATTTTCTGTCTCCCACCTAAAGTACACCACAGCACCAAAGCTTTTGTCACTTCCATCTGAGAATGTTATCCCCCAAGGTTTCCCAGTCCACTTGACTGGAGTGAGGCTTCTTTGAAAGGTGATTTGGCTTAGTTGCACATACTCTTCAAACAGCTTGATTGCTTCCTCTCTGAGGCCTGGTGACAGTGGCTTGTCCCAAGTTTCATGAGTCAGACTTCCACCTCCTGCCTCCTGGAATGCTTTTCTTACAAGTATAGCTCCTTTCTGTTTTACAGGTGTGACAAGACCGATGGGATCATAGATGCTGGCTACCTGACTTAACAGCTCTCTTCTGGTTAGGGGATTTGGAGTTTTTTCCTTCACTTCCTCCTTGAGAAGGTTTTTTCCCACTCTCATCTTCTTTTTTCTTTTTGAAAAGTTGATTGAGGTCATCACATAAAGTTTGTCTGCCCCTACCAGGTATCCAACTCCAAGGGCCTTATTGTCTCCTTCTTTAATTTGGTTTGGAAGTATAAGGACTCTTTTTTCTTCTGTCAGTTCCTCTGTTTCATGTGTTGCTTTCACCTCTACCTGCCTCCCACTTTGCCCTGAGCGAACCCATGGTTTTAGAAGAAATCCCCCAGCTTTCAGGATCTCCTCAATCTCTCTGGTGCACTCATTGAGTTTCTCTTGGTCATTGTGAGATGTCAGGATGTCATCTACATAGCAGTCCTCCTCTAGGATTCTGCGCTCCTCTTTGCAGTGTGAAAACATGGGCAGCCTTGCTGTCTCACGCATAGCCAGCTGTGCTATGCATCCTGCAGGACGATCACCAATGTTAACTCTTGTTATTGCAAACTCACCAATTTCCTCTTCTTGGCTGTCTCTCCAGAGGAATCTGTGAAGATGCATTTCTCTGTCCTCAAGCCACACAGAGTTATACATTTTCTTGATGTCACCCAGTGCTGCATACACTCCTCTTCTGAACCTAAGTAAAACTGCTCTGATTGGATTGAGGACATCAGGCCCTTTCAGGAGAATATCGTTCATACTCAGACCCTTGTATTTTTGACTGCTATTCCACACTAGGCGGACAGGTGTTGTCAGAGAGTGGGGATTTGGCGCCACCAGGTGACTTACATACCACGCTGGTCCCATCCAGTTGGCTAATGTTTCCTCGGAGAGCCTTTTGGCTGCTCCTCTCTCCACCATTTCATGCACCTGCTGTGTGTAGGCAGTTTGCCACTCTGGCTCTCTTTTGAGTCGCTTTTCTGTTCTCAGAAAAGTAGCCTCTACTGCAGCTCTGTTGTTGGGAAGACAATCTGGATCTTCTATCCATGGATATTTTGTGTCCCAGTGTGGTGCATCACTGTGTTCATCTGCTTTTACATAGGTGAGACCTTGCTTTATGATTTCCAATTCTCTCTCCTCCATCAGTGTCATTTCTTTCCCTCCGGGATTACAGTTACCACACCGACAACCTCCACATGTTGGTTCACAGGCTGCTCCAATACTGTCCCACCTCCACCAATCCAAGAACTCTCTACCAGCAACTGTACTCTGGGTTTCTGCCTCAACGAACTCCTCATATCTTACTGCAGCTGTTCTCATGGAGCGTGCAAAGTGTGTTTCAGACTTGCGTGTGGTTTTCTCTACTTTTTCAAAGAGATCTGGGTGAGCTCCAGCAACAGTTTTTCCCAGTGGGCTGTCCCAAAGGACAAGGTCACCAACTAACTTCTCTCTTTGTGGGGCCAACCGTCCCTCTCTGTGACTGATAAGTAGCTCAATTTCATCTGGCCTTTTTAAATCTTCTAGGCTGGTTTCTGGAAAGAACTTTTTGAGCTGCTCTGCCTTGACAGTCTTTTGAACTCTGGCAATTTCATTGAGACCATAGCATACAAGTTGATGAGCTTTTTCTGTGCCCCTGGGTGTTTTGACTCTCACCTTGAGAAGATATCGTCTGCTACTAACCCTCATTGCCATTCCCCCGACTCCATGGACAACCAAGGTGATTTTCTCACTTCTTAAATTCAGTCGGTTTGCCGCTATGTGGGTGATGTAATTGGTGTCTGATGCCAAGTCAATCAGGGTCCCAACTTTCTGACCAGCATTGGCTGTTACCTCCAGCAGCATCATGATAACTGGTAACTCCTTGAGTCCACTTGTTTCCATCAACCCAGCTTGATTTTTTCCTGCACAGTTTGTCATTGCAGTTGTGTTGGTAAGCCTTCTTGAATTTTTCTGCCATTTCAGGAGAGAGTTCGGCAATAAATTTTTCTTGTTCTTCAGTAAGCTTGTGTCTTTTCTTGCTTTCCACTTTACCTGCTTCACCTCTAGATTCTCCTTTAGAACATAAGAAATAATGGTGATCTGAAGAGCTTCCTCTTCTGCAATCTTTGTTCCTGCACAGGAAGGTATCCTTACAGTCATTTTCCTCCATAGTCATAGACCTGTGACTCTGCCCTCTAGGATAGCTTTTTCTGTGTCTGGGATCCACAGCTCCCAAGATGCAAGGCATTTTGTGGCCTCTTTGACCAGCTTCTCCATAAACATAAATTGCATTTCATAGCCATCACGATTAACAGCAGTGACAGGTGTTGCAGCAACATTTTCACCAGCCCTCTCAGCTTCTTGGATTGCAGCTTTAAGTTCTTTCTGCCCATATCGAGACCAGAGGTTGGTTTGCACAATTTCTCTTATTTCATTTAATTTTGTCTCACATTCATCAGTTGTCTTTTCCAGGTCAGCCTCCTGTTGCTTGCTAAGCTTTCCATCAGGATCATCAGCTTCTATTTCTGCCAGTAGACCAGCCTTGTAGTCATCATTTGCCTCACTGACATTTCTTGCTTCAGAACTGAGCCTCTTGAATTCTTCTCGAAGATCTACTTCTGTCAGGCTCTGTGCTCCTCTGCTCAGGAAATTAGCCAATTTAGTAAAAGCACTTTTAGCCAAAGTCCTCTCTTGCTTGAGCTGCTTGATTGTCTTTCCAAAAGCTTCTTCTGCCATTTTGTGAAGCAGTTTTTGTTACAGTGCAGATGATTTCCCTCATGCGTCAACAGCTTTCTCTTTTAAGGCCATTTATCCTCCTGAGTCTTCACTGCCACACATCGGGTTTCAACTGTCAAGTTCTTTAAGGGTTACTTGCAGGACGCCCGAACTTGTAAAGGCCAAAGGCAGAACTTCAGAGGACACAGGACAACTCAATTCCGTTTCATGAAGATTCTTTTCTTTTTATTTTGTCTTCATAAGAATAGGTTGAAACCCTGAACAAAAATTGACAATAAGCATTTTAATTTAACAAAATATCTCTTAAATCAACCTCCAATAACAAAAGTAAACAGATTAACTGACCGTTGGTGTCTCTGGAGTCTCCTTTCTACTCCTGCTCCTGCCCTTGCTGCTGTTTCTCCTCCTGCTGCAGCTTCTGCTCCTGCTGCACATTTCCCTGCAGCTCCTACCTGCCTGTCTAATTAAGCAGCATGCAGCTCACCTGCTCATGCTTCTCTCTCTCTCTCCCCCCTTCTCTACTCTGCCTTCTTTCTTTGCAGCAGCAAAATGACCAAGGAGACCTCCAGTACAACTATAATTTCCTTAAAAATAAACTAATCAACTATGATTTAATAAAATTAAATGTCTTTTCATTTTGGCTTGACACTGAGCCTAAGCATTTCAAGTGGAACATCAGAGTTTCCTGTTGCAGGTTCAGTGTCTGTGAGGGTCATAGACTCCAAACCAGCCCTTCGAAGCAGGAGCTCAGCTCTGGTTGGGGTAACTATCAGATCCACCAGCTACTGAAGTTTATCATTTCTGGGAGCTGTTCCTGCAAATTTATCATTTGAAATACTGAACTTGAGCTTTTTACAGACAAAAGTTGAATTCTGCTTGTAGTTCACACTCAAAGCTCTGACCAAGTCAGGCAAGATCATAAATCACGGTAAACTGCCTTGAATTTGAATGTAGCATCTCCTCAGGACTCTGCCTCAAAAATGACGCCCTCCTTACATGCACATGCACCGTTGATTTGCAACCATATGACTGATTCAACTCAAAACCAGTCCTCTATGTTTTTGAATTTCACGAAGCAGTAATTTAAAAAACAAACAAACATGGCAAGTTAGTTAGTTAGTACTCACGACTGTGTTCTCTGCCTCCATCACAAGGTAATGTTATTGCTGGCATCTGTTTGTTTTGTTATTTTTTGTTGGTTAGTTAATTTGTTTGTTTCTCTTTTAGCAACATAACTAAAAAGTTATGGACAGATTTGGATGAAATGTTCAGGAAATGTCCAGATTGGGACAAGGAACAAATGATTACATTTTTGGAGTGATCCAGATCACCATCTGAATCCAGGGATTTTTTAAGGGATTCTTTAACATTTTGAGACAGGACCATTTTTGGCATTTTTGCCTATTACACAAAAATTAATACACAAAAACTAATACACAAAAATTAAAAGTACGCAAAATTTAGTCAGGGCATTTGAAAAATGGTACAGGACAAGTTTCCAACAGGTTCTACAAGGTATCAAAGACTGATCTGGATCCCAGCAAAATTCTGGCTTCTCTGATCCAGAACAAGAAAAATGTAGGTATCCTTGGAATTCTTGTCATATCAAGGGAACAAATAAAGGCACAGACTTGCAACAAACTCAAAAAATAGCCAAGATATTGTGGGATCTGGAGTGTTCAATTGGATCTGTTATATCTTCAAAAACGTTGGAGCTAGATCCAGAAGAAAACGCCATGACAAGAAATATGATTTCCGTGAATGACTACCGAAACAAAATGAATATCATTATGAATGTAAATGCTAATGGTATGTTTTCATGGTCAAGGAATCTAAATATTTAGATGAAATAAAGGTAGGACTAACATTTATGGTGAAAATCACAATATGGATGAGGACTGTGGCGTCTGTGTTTCTCTTTGTAGTTTTCATTTTTGATCGGTTTAATAAATTCACTACAAACTGCATGATTGGTTGTTTTTCCTGCTTAACTCCTGCCGTAGACAGCGGTTACTTTTCGCTTTCTTTTAAGAACACATCAAGCATTGATTAAGAAATTATTTTTAAATACCTTTTCAAGTCTAAAAAGATAGAGCCGTGGTTTACACTGCAGCTGCAAAGTGAAGGTTTCCCGCAGGAGTGCTTCCAAGAATCGGCTGATAATGCCAGTTTCTGTCGAGCTGACAGTGTGGAGACTGCTGCTCTACACACAGACATATGTTGACATGTCTTGACCACACATCTGAGATCCGCTGACACACAGGGCACACCTCAGAGAGCTCCAGAGGGCACTTTTTATACACCAGGTAGGTTGGTGTCTTATAGGTAGGGTTGGTAGATTGCATTCTATTAGAAAAACAGGAATTGACAAAAAAATATATAACCACAATTCTACTGGAGACAAAGAGGAATCAAAAATCATGACTTACGTATCTGTGTTACAAAGCAAGTTAACATCACTTCTGATACTTCACCCAAATCTGTCAAAGAATCTGCAGGACTGTAGGTGGACTCACGTGGATCCTGAGATTGAGCTGCTTCCAAAGGGGTCGTCCTCTCATCTCGTCTCTTACATGTCCTCTTTCTTGGTGTCAATGTGAAGACACTTTTTTCTGAGTGACCACTGATACACAGAGAGCTGCAGTTATATTTCATAAAATCTACACATCACAAATATGTCACACATACAGAAAGTGTGAATAATTAAACCTATACCTCTGCAGTGGGGCTGGAGAGTCTTTAAAGAGAGCTGAGCACATTTGTGTTGCAAATGTGCTCAGCTCTCTTATACATTTTTACATCATGAAATCAGGTTTTAACTTGTTCTTTGTTATCAAGCAATTGCATAGTGTTAATACATATTTATATGTGTACTAGGAAAAGATATTTGTATTTTATCACAGAAAAGCAAGAACATTTTAACAGTGTTCATATTTTAAACAGCATTAGGAATTCATGGTGTCTACTTTTAATGTAACATTATAAAACTAAAACTCACTGCCTCCCTGGTTTAAACACCGACTCAATAGTCATCAGAATAGCGTACAGCACCCGTAAAGCCTCACATGTGCACGAGACAGAAGGAATCAATTATTATAGTAAGGAGAGCAGCGCAGTCATGTGCTGAGCAGCCAAGCGCCTTAAGCTAGCTACCATTAGCTCAGTATGTAACACGGGGAGCTCCTGAATATACTTTTCCTGCTCACAAACCTCTGTAAGGTACCCATTACATTCACAGTCAACATTCACCTTTACAGAAGCTTCTGAAACAATTTTAAAGGATTAAATTACTAATCAGCAGGAACTACAAACACATGCACTGTTACTGGTGCATGAGTTTAACAACGTCGGTGTGGGCTCAAGGCTGAAGGTTTAAGCAGTCTTACCTGAAAAAATGCTTCAATGTGAGGACACAGATCATGACTTTGTCTCTCTCAGCCTATTTCTTTGTGAGGAGTTTGCAGTCATAGTATAACATAGAAAGGGCCATGTATCCAACCTGCTAGCAAAGAAAGGCTAACAACTGTTGCTAACAGGCTTACCTTTGTGCTACAGTGCAATACAGAGCTACAAAATATAGAGCATTACACTCATGGACACCCTAGCAAAAATAATTCTAAAAAAAAAAAAAAAATGCTTGATACACTTCGAATCATAATACTGTAAACAATCTTACCTTTATCAGCAATTTGGTCCTTGTTGCTGGGGCTGAGGCGAAAATTCTGGAAATTTCTTAAACTCTCCCGCCAATGGTTTTACCGGGGGCCGAGGCTAAGTGCTGATTAGTTCACTGTAACCAATCCATACAAACTTTCTACAGTAGGAAATGAATAAATGGTTAATACACAGTTTGCTTTTAACATTTTGAATAAATAGGGTAAAGTAAAAATGTGGCAATGTGTTAGACGTGTTCTCATTTTGTTGAATCCATGTCTCTAAGAACAAACCACCACAGCTACTCGTGACCCAGAACAATTCAGGTCAGTGTGGTGTGGTTTTAAGCAAATGTGAATGCCAAAGCTTTCTTGAATTTAAGGATGGGGGGGGGGGGGGGTTCCATTTTTCTTTTGGTTCCGGGTCGGTCAGATGCATGGCCCTTAACAGCAGAAGCAGCAATGGAGGAATGTTCTTCAAGTAAAGACCCAGCCACTGGTGCATCTGCAGGTGTACCTGGTCAGTGATGAGACCCAGAGACCTCATCCTACGACTTCACATATTTGTTTATTCAACTTTTTGTAAGTTTGTCCAGCTTTATAGACATGACTTAATCTACTCTGAAGTGAAGACTGGTTAAGTCCATTTTCTCTTAAAAGTCTCTGACACTTGGCCTTCAAGTTTTTCCAAAATTCAAATGTATTCTTTAAACCTCTTCTCCCAACTATCTTGGATTTTTTATGTAGTTTTATGAAGTTATTTTAAATACTTTTTGCTGTTTTTTTTTCATTGACTAACCATGTAAATGAATCAACAATTTCATGTTTTCTTATTTACATTTTTTAAAATCAGATTAAATTATTCACATTTTATTTTAAGAAAAACAAAACACTTTTCTACAGGAGGGCTTTTTTATTGAATTTTACAAAAGAAAAATTCTAGGTCTCTAGGTCAGAGTTCAGAAGCCGGACAGCTAAGGGGACAAAGGTAGCCCTCCGTCCCGCAGTCCTGCAGTTGGGACAGCGCAGTCTACGTCCTGACGGGAGCCACTCAAAAACAGGCTGCAGAAGATGGAGAGAATTCTGAAGAATCCTGTGAGCTATTTTAGCTTGGTTTTATATAAAGTGTGGCATTCATACCATCTAATTTTTTAAATGAATAATTAATGCAGGTCCTGCAGTTTGAAACCATCAGCTGCTTGTTGAGTGTTGGTGAGTTCTTTTACTTCCTCTGGTCTCATTTGTCAGGTCTCTTCAGGCCTCGCCATTAGATTTAAGAACAAAATTAACTAAACATTCTAAAAATAGTAGTTATACTCAAGTTGTGTGGACCATCGCCGACAAAGAACTCTTAAAGAAGTCTTGACTGACTCCCACTGAGGCCCTGTACCACCTTTCAGATGTAACAGGGACAGTCTGCCATCTACTGAACATTCTGGAGTCCTGCAGCCTCAGCAGATCTCCTGACCCACATTGAATGTATGATTTAGTCTCAAGTGTAACCAATACAGAAAGAAACTAGCAACCTGAGTCAGTGAGTTGTCATTCCCTTAACCTTATCCATCTTGGTAAAACTCCCAATGACTCCCCTCCCCATAAATAAAATAATAAACTTTAATTTAACAAAAACAGAAATAGAGTTAATTACATAATAATAATCCATAGTTTAATAAAACAATACAAAGAGCATTACTGATATAATGTTGAGTAAAAAAAATAATAAAAACAGCATAAATGATAAAATATGTAATTTTATTAAAGTTTGACATAAACAGTCTTAGTAGATAACAATCGCTGCTGATCGTAGCTGTACATTGACTGCATTGAGAGTGGTCGCCAAAGTCTTGTTTGTTGTCAACGTGACTTGAGAGTTGAATATACAGAGCATTCTTCTTCTTCTCTTCTGCTCTCAATGGAGGCGGACACTTTTTCTCTCCCTTCCTGCCCTTGTCTGCCCTGCTTGCATCTTGTCTCTGTGCCGTCTTCCTGAACTATTGGTAAAGGAGAACTCGTCTGCCCCAGCATTACTTTTATGGCAGGGTATACTTGAACTCCTGGGAGAAATGGCGGTATGTCTGTCGATTCCGTCTCTCGAGGACGTGGAAGATACCTACTTAATTGGATTTTGATAAGTCTTCTTGCCGTTTGAAGTTAGCCGTTCCCTGATGTATCACACAGTTAAGAAGACGATGTCAGCACTTGTGGCTCTTGAGAAGCTGCCTGTCATGACTGAAGGAATGTGCAGGGCTGCCAATACTCAGACTCGAGCGATTTGTGAGCTCAATCCCAAGGCTTGATGCGATACCCGAACTTGTTTGCAAGCACGGTAACACCTTGGAGAAGTTGACCACTCTGCTCGGCTGAATGGGTCCACGGATTTGGAACATCATCGTAAGAGACCGAAAGACGAGAAGGCTAATGGAAAATTACAGTCAGCTTGTCCCAAACAATTTCTTATCTGTATCTGTTTGGCTTTCCCCACCCAGCCTTGAGCTGGAAATCTTTCTCCTCTCCTGGAATGTTATGTAAACAGAGGCTTGATCCCTCCCTTCTCCCTCCATGCCTTCATCCAAACTTTCTCTCAAGGTGGAAGAGTCATTTTATTGGACAACAGAGACACTGTGGGGGGTCTGAGCTCAGACAAGGTCGCAGGCAGTTCCCTTCAACTCGATGCCTCCACTGGCTGGTCCCCCCCTCCTTCCCATGAAGCTGCAAAGTGCCCTTGGCCAGCGAGACATGCCTATGATGGCTAACACTCCCCCTCTGCCTCCCCAGTCTCACTCTCTGTCTTTTCCTTTTCCTAACCCCCATCATAGGGGCTCACTTTGGAGTTATTTCTTTGAAATTGTTTTATCATATTTCTCATATGCAGAGGTGTTTTTTTCTGATGTCACACTATGCTCTGTGGGGCATAGTATGAGACTGGCCTTTTTTTCTCCTCCTCTCTCCCTGATGTCGCCCTTTTCCTATCTAAGAAAACGGGGGACTGCTCTGCTTCTGTCCAATCCTGTCTCCCCCATGCATGTCACTGTCTTTAAATGTTCTTGGATGGGTTGTACTCTAAAGAAAAATACATTGCTCTGTACTTGTGACATATGCAATGACAAAGTAATTGGTTGATTGATTAATGAAACAATAATGGACATTTTAATGTTTCTTTTTTAACTCATTTTTTAAATCTCCCAGCTGAATGTCCCTTGTAGTAATTTCTATGGACAGATTTGAGTCTGAAATATTGATTTGTAATCAATAAGACGTCTCAGGTCTTAGAATCATCTGCAGGTTTGGACTACAGATGACACAAAGACAATGAGGAACCAGAAGACCATACCCCAAACCCAAACCTAAACCCAGGATAGAGGGGCTCAGTGAATGTGGTCTTTGTGTTGTGGATCAATTGGATCAGTCCATCAGAGGAGACTTCATAGAAGGACAGAGATCCAGCAAGACAATCAACATACACTCCTACTCTACCAGTGGGTGAAGACGAGGGGGAGGAGATGGATGTTTCTGTGTTATTGTGAAGGACAGAGTAACCATCACCAGAGCAGCTCAGACTCCAGGACAGATCATTACGCCCAAACACACATTCATAACTGTCTCCTGTTCTCTTGATTCTTCTGTAACTCACTGACACACAAACACGTCCTTTCCACTGGACCTCCCAGTAACAGCGCCCGCTCAGAGCAGAGCTGCACAGCAGCTGAGGATAAAGACTATCAAATCTGTCTGGATGATCAGGATATGACTGAAACCAGCCCACATGTGTCACCGTCCTGTTGTCTTCAGACAGTCTGAGTCCTCTGCTCACTGTGTTTTCATCAACCTCCAGCTCACAGGCCCCTGATGGAGAGAAGGAAAAACATCACAGAAGCAGGTCATCATCTGATCATCTACAATCATCTGACCTGAGGCTCCATCAGCCTGAGGGTTCAGTCACCTCTAATGGTTTTGCTCGTGGACAAAACTGCTGGTACCCTTCCGTCAAAGAAAGAAAAGTCACTGAAATTACTTGAAACAGAAAAAATTAATAACAGATAAAAATTTACTGAAAAATAACTAATGAAAATCCGACACTGCTTTTGAATTGTGGTTCAACAGAATGATTCTATAAAACAAACTAATGAAACTGGCCTGGACAAAAATGATGGTACTCCTAGAAAAGATTGAAACTGATTTGACCATAGGGACATGTTTAACTAAGATGCTTCCTGTAATAAGTACCACAGATGTCCTCAAGCTTGTAATTAGTCAGTTTAAAGGCTGAAAAGTGGTCACTGTGCTGTTTGGTATCATGGTGTGTACCACACTGAACATGGACCACAGAAAGCTAAGGAGAGAGCTGTCTCAGGAGATTATAAATAAAATTATAGACACACGTTAAAGGTAAAGACCATCTCCAAGCAGGTTGTTGTTCCTCTGACTACAGCTGCACAGATTATTCAGAAGTTTAAGGTCCATAGTACATATTAACAAGCCCAAAGCTTCTGGGAGAAAGTCCTTTGGACAGATGAAACAAAACTGAACCTTTTTGGCAAGACACATTAGCTCTTTGTGTATGTGGGACACTAGTATATCCACAGGAGGGTGCAATTGCATTGTGGGCCATTAATAATTGTGAATTTGCATTAAGGTAGGAACCCTTGCTAGATCAGTTATTGCTTTATGGTGGGAGCACATATGGTTTCTCATCACATGCCGCATGCACTGAAACTGAATTGCATGAGGTTTGCTTTGTTAAATTTATAGAATATATGCAGCTAAAATCTGGATTATAGTCTTTCTGAAAATGTGAGACAGGCCTCTACTCTGACAATGTTCAAATCTAGGCTCAAAACAGATCTATTTAACTGTGCATATGACTGAAAGGATCTTATCTGCACTCTCTTTTTTAAAGTTATTGTATAGTGGTTACTGTTGTTAGTTACCTCCGCCAAGGAGGTTATGTTTTTGGGAGAGTCCGTCTGTCCGTCTGTCTGTCCGTCCGTCTGCGAACAAAATAACTCAAAAAGTAATGGATGGATTTGGATGAAATTTTCAGGACATGTTCAGCATAGGAGAAGGAAGAACTGACTCGACGTTGATCCGGATCAGCGTCTGGCCGCCATGGTGAAAAATGTGATTTCTGTGAATAACTACTGAACTAAAATAGATATCATTATGAATCCAGTTGCTAATGGTATGTTTTCATGGTCAAGGAATCTAAATATTTCGATGAAATAAAGGTAGGAGTAATATTTATGGTCAAAATGGCAATATGGCTGAGGACTGTGGCGCTGGCGGAGGTCTGCACTCTCCGAGTGCTTTTCTAGTTTGTATTGTGGTTTTAATGCATTTTTATTGTTCTGTAAAGCACTTTGAATTTGTTGTTTGGTAGCTGTCAAGATGTCTTTTAACATTGGGCTTAGCAACTATAGACTGATTCGGCCTTGTTTCACCTCCTGTGATGAGTTTTAGGCACCAAAGTGATTAGCAGATTAAACATGAAGCTTTGTCCTCACATGACTCAGCTGCTGTCCAATCAGATCTCAGGTCATCACTATTTACCTTTACCTTCATGTCTCCATAGTTTCTCCTCCTGATGGTGTTTTATCTCTGGAGCTCTGATAGCATCATTCAGATGAAAAGTTCATGAGTAGTAAAACATTTAATAATCATCATTAAATCAAAGATTAAAAACACTCACACTTCTTCACACCAGGTCTCAGTCTGTGTGGTCCACCATGGTCCAACCTGGAGACAGAAACCAAAGCTGTGATCAGTTCTTCATTCATGAGGGTCCAGAGATAGCCTCTCTCTGCAGCCCACACCAATCAAGAGGTTTCAACAGAAAACCTTCCCCTCTGTCTCCATCTCCATCCAGGGTCTGTCTGGACTCAGAGTGGATCCTGTTAACCAGGTCAGACCGTGGGACAGGCCAGCGAATGGCTCTTTATTTTCAAACCTCTGCTTTAGAAACAGGATCTATGTGTTTACTTCTCCTATTAGTCTGTTAGTGGACACTCATTTAAATAATAAATCAGTGTTTGCAGAGACAGTCTGACTTCTTGTCCAAACTCAGTCGAGTCTCCAGTCTCTCTCTCTGCAGCCCTGACGTCTCTGACTCTCATTAATTTCACTTTTCAGGCTGCTGAATATCAACATGTGATTCTTTCTTCTTCTGTGGTGTCAGGGTACCTCAGGATGTTCAGTCTGCAGCGTGGATCATCTCGTCGAGCAGAGAGCAGCTTCTGTCCTCGTTCTCCTGGATGATTGTAGCTCAGGTCCAGCTCTGTCAGAGAGGATGAGCTTAGAGCAGAGTCCAGAGACACACAGCCCTCCTCTGAGACCAGACAGTTGGACAGACTGCAGACAGACAGATAGAAAGATAGACAGGTAAATCCATAGTTTCACATCAAAGTAACAGGTCCAGGAGGGAGACGGATCGACTAATTGGTCGATGCGTGCTCAGTCGATCAAAATTCTGTTTGGTCGACCAAATATGTCATTTTATTTTTTTCCCCTGCAGTTCATTTCATCAGGAGAAACGTATCAAATGAAATGGGGGTATTTTCTGAGCACCCCCATCATGTCTCAGAACACCATTTTAATGTATCTATCGTTCATTTCAATATTTTTATATAAGAACATTTCAATATTCTAGTCTAATAATGGTTTATTTGTTTTATAACTGCATACGCACCTGCCCGCTGCCTGCTGCAACAGCGGCATCCCTATTTCTGAGGGTATGAGGCCCATCGGTGTCGTGGACGGCCAAGAAAAACATTGGAACCCTGGATATTCAGTGGCAGCACGCCAGACAATTACGCACGCATCTGCAACTTCATACAATAACTATATATGAAGTTGCAGATGCCTTCAAAGTTCTAGAAGAAAAAATGTGTCTGTTGTACTGAACAACATGGTTGATATGAAAATCTGTGTGGAAACACTAGAAGGGTCCCATATATATCCAGGTTTCAATGTTTTTTCTGGATATTCAGTGCCAGCGCGCCAGACAATTACGCACGCACTAACGGCAAAATACAAGGGAGTAAAAAAGAGAACGTTTCCGAGGTTAATAGATACAGATAACAGATTTGTACGTCTCTTCGAATGGAGTCCTATATGAAAGTGACTGCCCATTTCATTGATGAAGACTGGAAAGCAAAGAGTCTTGTGTTGAGAGAAAAAAAGGAGAGGTGTACACAGGGGAGGTCGATTGGTTGATTTTTGGTCTACAATTGCTGTGTTTTAGTCAACCACCAATTTCTTTGGTTGATTACAGCCCTAGTATTGGTAAGTGATATGTCTCAGCTTTAAATGATTTAAGCTGCTTGAATTCAAACCTTTTAATTATTAAAATCCATTGACATTTAAAATGGAAAAAACTTATGTTGTGTAAACTTAAATGTGTGCTCTCTTGTGCAGCTGTCAGTAAGACATTAGATTAGAGATTATACAGATATACAGTGTGGGCTAGAATCTTGAGAAAATATAAAGTCATTAATAAAGATAAAATATCGCACAATTCTGGGAATATATACACACATGGCAAAGATTGTTGGTACCCTTGCGCTAAAGAAACAAAAACCCACGTGGTCACTGAAATAATTTGAAACTGACAAAAGTATTAATAATAAGAATTACTTAAAGGCTGAAAACTAGTCACTGCTATTTGGTATTGTGGTTTGTACCACAGTTAACACGGACCACAGAAAGCTAAGGAGAGAGTTGTCTCAGATGATTAGAAAGAAAATTATAGACAAGCATGTTAAAGGTAAAGGCTATAAGACCATCTCCAAGCTGCTTGATGTTCCTGTGACTACAGCTGCACAGATTATTCAGAAGTTTAAGGTCCACAGGACTGTAGTCAACCTTCCTCCCTTGTGGTCTCAAGAGGAAAACTGATGACAAATTGAAGAGATGGATTATACTAATGGTAACCAAAGAGCCCAGAACAACTTCCAAAAAAAAATATGAGAGACAACTCAACAATCAAGTTACATTAGAATCAGATCATACCATCCGCCATTTGAGCCAATGTGGACTTAATGGAGGACATCACTGTTGAAAGGAAATCATAAAAAAGCAAGACTGGAATTTGCCAAAATACATATTGACAAGCCTAAGGCTTCTGGGAGAATGTCCTTTGGACAGATGAGACAAAACTGGAGCTTTGTGGTAAGTCACATCAGCTCTATGTTCACAGACACAAAAATGAAGCACACAAAGGAAAGAACACTGTACCTACTGTGAAACATGGAGGAGGCTCAGTTATGTTCTGGGGCTGCTCTGCTCATCTGACACAGGGTGTCTTGAATATGTGCGGGGTAACATGGAATCTCAAGACTCTCAAGGCATTCTGCAGCGACATGTGCTGCCCAGTGTCAGAAAGCTTGTTCTCAGCTGCATATTATGGGTCCTCCAACAGGATAATGACCCAAGACATCCAAAACATGCAGCTAAAAACACCAAGAATGACTCAGAACAAAATACTGGACTATTCTGAAGTGGCCTTCTATGAGCCCTGATCTAAATCTTATTGAAAATTTGTGGAAGGAGCTGAAACATGCAGCATCACGTTGAGTGGGTCAAAATATCTGTGGACAGGTGCAGAAGTCTCATTAAGAGTTACAGAAATGGCCTTGTTGCAGTGATTGCCTTAAAAGGTTGTGCAACAAAGCATTGAGTTACACCATGATACCAAACAGCACAGTGACCACTTTTAACTCTTTAAATAGGCAGACAGACTGTTTACAAGTTTGAAGACACCAGTGTTGCTAATTACAGGACACAACATAGTTTAACTTGCCCCGATGATCAAATCATTTTTGGTCTTTTCTCAAGGTACCATCATTTTTGTCCAGGCCAGTTTTATGATTTTGTATTGTTTTTTAAATCTGTTGAACCACAATTCAAAAGCAATGTCTCATTTTCATTAGTTGATTTTCAGTCATTTTTTATTTATTATAATTTTTGTCAGATTCTAGTTATTTCAGAGACGATTGTGGGTTTCTCTTTCTTTAACAGACGGGTACCAACAATTTCGTCCATGTGTTTATTTGATTTTATAATCAATGTTGTAATCAATGATTCACTTTTATATGATTGGCTTTTATATTTACTGCTATTTGCTTATTTTAACTTATCTTCAAAGTCCTAGTTCACTTCTTTTTCCTTAAATTTTGTAATGAATGTTGGATTAAGGGGCTCAGTTTACATGCTTAATGATTTCATTAAGTTATATTTTATATTAAGTGCCTTATTTATTCCCTTAGATGTTTGCCTCATAAAATCCTCTCACACACCCACTTAATGTAGTACATTGGTTCCCAAATTTTTCACAGCCTGTACCCCTTCCGACACTCCACCTCAAGCCATGTACCCCCCAACTCTCATGCACTTATAACACAAGAAAAATAAATATTTAAGCCTGCTGCACTCCCACCTCCAATATTTTACATGCCTAACATACAAATAAAACCTGTTAAAGTGAATTTTTTCTAACTAAATAGATTGATTTACCAGCAATGTCAGTGGGCGACACCAGTCCACTTTTGAAAAAGAAATGTACATTTCTGAAACATTTTCATTAATAAACTTAAAGCTTTAATTAAAAGGCTGTCTGACTGAACTTACTGTATGTTATTTTAAGAATCTTAGATAATTTAGGACAGATTTCCCTCTCCAAGATGCCTCAGCCTCTTTGCCAACACCTCAGGCCTTTATCAAAGCTCACAATACAAACATTTATCAGTTTGAACTTGGACTACTGAAACAACTGTTAAGACCTGAAAGTTTTTCACGTACCCCCTACATCACTTCACGTACCCCAGTTTGGGAACCACTGATGTAGTAGAACTATCACATTATGCCTGATTAGGTGAATCAAACATGGGGAAGTAGTTTAGAAGCAAACCGCCCACATTCGGAAAGCACAAAGAGAAGCAAGTTCGAAGCCAATGCCAAAATATAACTATAAACTGAAGAAACTCTGGTCATCCTTTGATTTGTATGACATTTGTATGAATTGTACACAAAAGTAAATGTTGATAAGAGGGGTAAAGCTGTCAGAAAGAATGGATGGAGCATTTTAGCGGGAGGGGAGGAGATCATTCCAGAGATGAAAAACCATGTTTCACAGCTTTGGAGAGAGTTTTTTTCCTACTTTTTGGGATAAAGAGCCTGAAGTGGATAATTTTCTTAGTTGGTATCCAGGAGAATAAAGTGGAAAATACCTTTTTTAGTAAGCCAGTTTATAGGAATTTAACATTTTGGCCATCTTGAAGTTTGGCAAAAATGAGGGGATTTTTTTCATCAGCTCATACAATATTTTGATGGAATATATTGGACACTCATACCCTTCAGATTAAAATTAACATCAGCCGGACATCCGCATAATGGTAGCACTTGGGGAATGTTAGCACCGCTCCTAAAACTGCATTAATCGTCCAAAATCTCATTAGTTTCACCAATATTTCATCATGGTCCACTCATGCTACTCCTCCACTCCTCCAGACTTTGTTTACGTTTGCCTCCGCGCATGGGCAGTGCGGCTCATTGTTTCAGGGGGAGACTGCTGGATACACCAAGACTTTCTTCTTCCAGTTTTGTGCAAAATGGATGAATATCTATCGGATGAAGATGCTGTGGAGGAGAACTTTGAATATGATGGGTGTCCTTACAGTTTCAAGCCAGAGTTTACAGATGAGGAGCTCATCAAAAGGAGGACGTGGAGGTATCGCTCCAGAGAGTACTGTGCATGTGCGGAGCAAGCGTTCTTCTTCTTCAGTTCAGAGGTCAGCACAGTCACAAAAACATGTCTGGGGCAACACAGACTGTACTTGAGGAGTAGCCCGAGCGGACCATGATGAAATACTGGTGAAACTATTGAGTTTTTGGACGATTAATGCAGGGTTAGGAGCGGCACTGTATGCCCTATGTGCTCCCATTATATGGATGTCCGCCGCTCAATTTTGGATCTAAATATCTCCTGAAGCACTGTTTGGATCAGGAAAGCCTTCTGGGTGAGTATATCTTTCTACTACTTCATTCTATAGACAACGTGAAAGCTGTAGAGACCAAACGTATCCTTTAAAAAAATCTTCGCTTGAAATTCTGGATGGGGACCCTGTCAGCATGGGGGGTGGTTTTTAGGGTGGATGGGCACCGTCACAAAATATAGGGAAAACAGTGACATGTGCTACATGTTGACCTTTTCCTGCTGAGTTTTGAGAGGAACGTGATCCATCTTCAGACTACAAGTCTCTCCTCTGACCTTTAACATTCAGGAAAACTGTGAGGAGAAGTCAAGATATGCATTCTGACCTGAGAGTTTCCAGTCTACAGTTTGGACTCTTCAATCCAGCACTGAGCAGCTCTACTCCTGAATCCTGCAGGTCGTTGTTACTAAGGTCCAGGACTCTCAGAGCAGAGGACTGTGAGCTAAAGACTGAGGACAGAGCTTCACAGCTCCTCTTTGATAGTCCACATCCACTCAGCCTGAGAAAGAAATCAGAGGATCACACAGAGCAAACAGTTAATAATCATTCTGAAGATACCAATGTAACCTGTGCAGGTAGGTGCACCTACAGAGCTTTGCTGGAGGCTTTGACCACTGGCAGCAGCCTCAGAAGAGCCTCCTCTGAAGCAGAGTATTTCTTCAGGTCAAACACGTCCAGGTCCTTCTCTGAGGACAGTAAGACGAAGACCAGAGCAGACCACTGAGCAGGAGACAGTCTATCTGTGGAGAGATGTCCTGATCTCAGGGCCTGTTGGATCTCCTCCACCAGAGAACGATCCTTCAGTTCATTCAGACAGTGAAACAGATTGATGCTCTTCTCTACAGACATGTCCTCACTGATCTTTGACTTAATGTACTCAACTGTTCCCTGATTGGTCTGTGAGCTACTTCCTGTTTGTGTCATCAGACCTCGTAGAAGGTTTTGATTGGTCTGCAGAGACAGACCCAGGAGGAAGCGCAGGAACAAGTCCAGGTGTCCGTTTGGACTCCGTAAGGCCTGGTCCACAGCTCTCTGGTGGAGGTGTTTCAGATCAGGTCTGGCATAAAAGATTTGAAAGATCTTGGACGGTCTCCGTTCGACTGCCATCAGATTGACACCAGAGTCAATGAAAGTCAGATGGACATGAAGAGCAGCCAGGAACTCCTGAACGCTCAGATGGATGAAGCAGAACACCTTGTCCTGGTACAGTCCCCTCTCCTCTTTAAAGATCTGTGTGAACACTCCAGAGTACACTGAGGCTGCTCTGATGTTGATGCCACACTCTGTCAGGTCTGGTTCATAGAAGATCAGGTTTCCTCTCTGCAGCTGCTCAAAAGCCAGTTTACCCAGAGACTGGATCATCTCCCTGCTCTTTGGGCTCCAGTGAGGATCAGTCTCTGCTCCTCGATCATACTTCATGTTCTTCGTTTTGGACTGAACTACCAGGAAGTGGATGTACATCTCAGTCAGGGTCTGGGGCAGCTCTCCTTCCTCTCTGGTCTTCTGCACATGCTCCAGGACTGTGGCAGTGATCCAACAGAAGACTGGGATGTGGCACATGATGTGAAGGCTTCTGGATGTCTTGATGTGGGAGATGATTGTTTTGGCCTGCTTCTTATCTCTGAATCGTTTTGTGAAGTACTCTTCCTTCTGCTGGTCAGTGAACCCTCTGACCTCTGTCACCATGTCAACATATACAGGAGGGATCTGATTGGCTGCTGCAGGGCGTGTGGTGATCCAGAGGTGAGCAGATGGGAGCAGGTTCCTCCTGATGAGGTTGGTTAGCAGCACATCCACTGAGGTGGACTCTGTGATATCAGTCAGAATTCTTGTTTGGTGGAAGTCCAGAGGAAGCCGACACTCATCCAGACCATCAAAGACGAACACGACTTGGAACTCCTCAAACCTGCAGATTCCTGCTTCTTTGGTTTCACTGAAGAAGTGATGAACAAGCTCCACCAAGCTGAACTTCTGCTCCTTCAACAGATTGAGCTCTCTAAAGGTGAATGGAAACATGAAGTGTATGTCCTGGTGGGCTTTGTCTTCAGCCCAGTCCAGGGTGAACTTCTGAGTGAGGACTGTTTTACCAATGCCGGCCACGCCCTTCGTCATCACTGTTTTGATTGGTCCATCTTCTCCAGGTGGTCTTCTAAAAAGGTCTTCTCCTCTGATAATCTTCTCTAGTTTGTGTAGTCTCCAAGATGTGGTCTCGATCTGTCGGACCTCATGTTCCTCATTGACCCCTCCAACCTCTCCCTCTGTGATGTAGAGCTCTGTGTAGATCTGGCTCAGCAGGGTCGGGGTTCCTGCTTTGGTGATCCCCTCAAACACAGTCTGAAACTTCTGCTTCAGGTTGGACTTGAGTTTTTTTCGGCACAGTGCAGCCTGAGGTCCTGGAGGAAAAAAACAACACACGACATTACATTCTGGATCCTGGACATAGTCCTGACATCACAGATGGTTGCTGAGATTTTCTGATTGAACCACAATGATTTTATTGTAAACACGATGGTGATGTACACCAGAGTGGAGCTGATTAACCGCCCCTTTTTCTCTCCATCCTATTAATCTGGAAAAAAGTTCTTACCGTTCCACAAACGGTCAGCCAGCTGGTCCTGATTCATTGTCTTCAGAAAGTCCACTGTGAGCTTCAGCAATGCTTCTCTGCTGCTCCTCTGCTCCTCAGCTTTACCAACAAAAACATCCTCGCTCTGACCCTCTGAGCATTCTGGGTAATCTGGACCTAAAGATCTCTTGATTCTGCTCAGCTGGTTCTTCACAAAGGTGATGATGTTCTCCTCCAGCAGCTGGAGAACAATGACAGAGTGGAGATTAACTGTGTAGATCACAGCCTGAATCATCTGACAGTCTGAGGTCTTCTAAAACAACCAGTACAGAGACTGGATGATGTTGGACCATCAAGTCTGAAGGTCATGAAGTCTGTTAAAGTGTGATGGTCTCACCATAAATATACAGTCCAGCTCTGAATCATGCTGTTTGGGTCCATCACTGAGGATTCCAGATGTTTCCTGCTGAACTCTGTGGATTAAACAATAGGGAGATTGAATGATTCAGCACAAACATAATCAGAGGGATAACGAGGTATGAGCCTCAGTATGTGCCAGTGTTACAGCTCAGTTCTCTCTCCTGCAGCCCAGAGCAGTCTCCCATTGAAAATTTGTGGAGCACTGTCACCTGAAAGCAAAGGTTTTTCATTTTGTATTCAAACTCGATCTGTGTTCAGATGGAGATGCTAGAAATGAACGAAACCACTGCAGTAAGTATGCCAGTCCAGTTGATGGTGATGTAAGTTTCTACAGAAAAAGCGCTGCTGAAACACAAATATGAAGGAAAAAAAACTTTCACAAACAACATCGGCAAGTGAGCGCACAACGATGCAGAAGTTTTTCTTGTCTTGACAACAAATTCTTCTGGATAGTTCTGTCTTACCAAGCACGGAAAAAGCACACATTACTCGGTAGACAGCCAAGGCTGTTGTTGTTCCTGGAATGTGCTTGAGCCTTCATGTGAAAGAGTACTGGGCACACGATGATGTCAGTGTTTCACCCTAAAACACATAATCCTGTTACATGGAGACAGGCAGTGATGTGTTTCCAAAACTTTCCCCGCTGGACTCTGATTTAAAAGGTTCAGGCACTCCAGGCACAGCTCCCATGTAAACAAGAGGCCAAAATGTAATGAAAACATTTCTGATCCGGAGCCACCACCTTATCGCGAGGGAGGGTTTACGTGCCCCAGTAAATCCGGGAGCTATGCTGTTGGGGGGTTTATGCCCCTAGTAGGGTCCCCCAAGGGAAACATGTCCTGCAAGTGGGGCCAGACAAAGCATGGCTTGAAGACCACTATGGAGAGACACACAACAAAGGTTTCCAGTTTCCACTGCCTGGACGTGAGTTACTGGGCCCAACCCTGAAGCCAGACGTAGGAATGGGGCTCAATGGTGAGCGCCTGGTGGCTGGGCCTGTGCTCATAGGGCCTGAGAGGGGCTGGACTCTTTTCCACGCTGGAGTTGCTGATGTTCAGAGCCATCAGGCAAGCGTGGCAGTTCTTGTTGATCTGGGCCTGTGCGTTGGGCCTGTACCCCAGTAGACAAGAGGGTAGCTTCCCTCCACCTTCGGGTGGGGAAATGTAACCTGACTGTTTATTGTGCTTGTGCAACAAACAGCATTCCGAATATCTGCATTTTTTAGACTCCCTAGAGGGGATGATGGGGAGTGCCACTTCTCCCTCGTTTTTCTGGAAGACTTCAACACCCACATCAGCAATGACAGTGCGACCTGGAAGGGCGTGATTGGGAGGAACGGCCCTCCCAATCTGAACCCAAGCATTTTTTTGCTAATGGACTTCTGTACTTGTCACAGATTATCCACAATGAACACCATGTTCAAGCATGGGTGTCCTCATGCACACTTGGCACCAGGACATCCTGGGCCGCAGTTCGATGGTCGACTTTATACTCATGTCATCGGACTTCGGCAGAGCTGTACACTGATCACCACCTGGTGGTGAGTTAGCTCTGACGGTAGTCCATCAGACCGAGCAGGCCCAATCATCTTGTGTGGGTCTGCTAGGAATGTCTGATAGAGTCTCACATCAGAAAGAGTTTCAATTACCCCTCCGGGGCAAAGTTTAACCATGTCATGGGTGAGGCAGGGGACACTGAGTAACAGTGGGCCTTGTTCCAGTCAAGGTGGCTGATCATAGCTGTAGCAGTAAGGTGGTCAGTGCCTGTCAAGGTGCAAACACCCAAAAAGCACTGGTGGACACCGGCAGCAAAGGATTCTGTCAAACTGAAGGAGTCCTATCAAGGTTTTTTGGCCAGTGGGACTCCAGATGCAGCAGAAAGGTACCGGCAGGCAAGCGGAACATGACTTCAGTGGTTGCCAAGGCAAAAACCCAGGCATGCAAGAAGTTTGGTGAGGCCATTGAGAATTACTTCCAGACAGCTTTGAAGAGATTCTGGACCACCATCCAGTGTCTCAGGACAGGGAAGCAGTGTGCTGCAACACTATCTATGGTGGGAATGGTGCGCTGTTGACTTGGACTCGGGCCATCCTGGATCGGTGGAAAGTATACTTCAAAACCTCCTAAGTCCCACCAGCACGTCCTCTAGTGAAGAAGTAGACCAGGGGGACTGTTTGGTTGGCTCTCTTATCTCTGGGGCTAATCAGGATCTTTGTGCCTATTATAGACTAATGAAAATATAAAACAGGAGTATATCAGGAGCAATCAAACAGAAAGAAAAAAACAAGGCAAAGTAGATTTTTCAAATTTAATTCAATACAATATGCAAGTCAAAACCAATCATGAAATAACAAAACAGAGCAATGTTTGCACGCGTGTAGACTCAGTTCTATTCAGTTCAAACACAAAATACGTTCCGGGTTTTCAAAATAAATTTCACCCACAGTCCAATCCAGTTCAAATCAGGGCTGCTTGATATTGGAAAAAACTGACATTGCGATTTTTGGGGGCTTTGCAATATATTGTGATATATACTGCGATATTAAAAAGAGAAGAATTTTCACCAGATGACTTGAATAGCTCTGTTTGGGACGATTTTGGTTGACTCACAATGACACCATTGTATTCGTATAACACCATTTAATCCAGGATAAGGGGGTTCATTGGTGAATGATGAAGATTGCTGTATATAAAAGGGATCCAGGAGGCCATGTCTCTGAACAAAATACAATAGGTTTCAATTTCAGTTGCTTTTTTTCATTTCCCCAATAAATGAGGGAAATGCGATAGTCACATCGCATGCGCGCATTGCGCTGTTCAAATGATATATTGCGCAGGCCTAATTCCTATTCTCACATATGGTCATAGGTGTGGGTACAGACCAAAAAAACACAACTGCAGGTCCAAGGGAGTTTCCTTTGCAGGGTGTCCAGGCTCTCCCTTAGAGACAGGGTCAGAAGCTCGGTCATCCAGGAGGGGCTCGGAGTAGAGCTGCTGCTACTCAGTGTTGAGAGGAACCAGATAAGGATTGGCATCCATTTAGGATGCCCCCTGGACATCTCCCTGGTGAGGTGTTTCAGGCACGTCCCACTGGTAGGAGGCCCCAGGGAAGAGCCAGGACACGCTGGAGGGACTATGTCTTGCAGTTGGCTTGGGAACGCCTCAGGATCCCACTGGGACAAGCTGGACAACGCGGCTGGCGAAAGACAAGCATGGGCCTTTCTGCTTAGGCTGCTGCCCCAGCAACCCGACCATGGATACATGGAAGAAGACAGATTGATGGATGGTTGGATGGTGGAGCTTTAAAGATTCACTGAGGGCAGGGTAGTCAGGAAAGGAGGGAGGTCTTCTTCCAGTGCATCATAAATGAACAGATTATGCTACTTTTAACCAGCAGCAGCAACAGCACCACAGAAATCCCAGATGAGACCAGAACATATCTGCTGTGATCATGTGAGGAGACCTGTGATCATCTGAGGAGATCTGTGATGACTGATATGTCATTGGTCGAGTTTCAACTTCTTAATTAAAACAGTAAAGTTTAATTTGATGTGAATAACAATTACATCCTACAATTCATTCATGGGTCAGAGCTAGGAGCCTTCAGCAAGTGCAACAAGAAAACTGTGAGCGTGGAAGATGAACACAGACACAACACTGATGGGCCAATCCAGGCCCCAGGCCCCTGGGTGATTACACAGTTAGCCTTAAAGTTAATCCTGTCTTGATTGGAGGGACACTGTGACACCTCACTCTTTCTTAAAGAGACTGATAATGTTTGTTCTCAGCAACACTGAATTTAGAGATACAGATCCTCACAGAGAGCTCTACCAAAGGGCTGAGCAGGGAGCTAAAGGATTAAGACAGTTTAATGGTTAAACATGTGTACCTGTCCTCAGCTGGTGGGTCCACCTTAAAATCAATAGACCAAACTTTTGAGCTCCTCTTGGACACATAACTGGGCTCAAGAGGGTCTCGTCTCCACGTCCTGAAAAACAGAATAATTTTCATGACCTCTGAGAAACTACAAAAAATGACTTCAAAGGTATTAATTTCTCTCAATTCTCACCTGTCCTCAGTAGGTAGGTCCACCTTAAATGCGATAGGATCATGTTTAGATTGGTCACTCTTCATGGATACAAAGCTGTGCTCAGGAGACTCTGGTCTCTTCATCCTGATAAAAAACAAACATCATCATCATCAGACATTGTGAGCTGTAACTGAACTGAACTCTAAATCAGTGCTGCTTGATAATACATTTATATATAATAGACTGATTATGATGATGGTGTAGTGATGGTGTTTGAGTTTATTGGTTGCAGATCTTCATCTCACCTTAGACCCTGGTCTTCTTCATTCAGAGAGGTTTTAGATGGAGGGACCCCCACCTCTGGGTCTTTAGTCTGATCCATAGCAGAGCACCCCCTGCTGTCTGTCAGTTGTGATGGGGTCAGAGAGCAGAGTGTTAAACTCTGACAGAGGAAAATATGATCTAATATCTATGATCCCAATGCTGTGATCTCTCATTTGTGTCTTTTTGTCCTGGTCCTCTGATCTTTGGTCTTCATCTCTGTCCTCTCACACCTGCACAGGTTCAACATGACTCTGGATGTGATCTGGATCTCCTGTCCTCAAAACAGGAGGTCTATTCTGACCTGTGGGCCTTAACTGCTGATTGTTCATCAGTGTTTGCTTTGCAACAAATTATAACATATTTAACAGAAGTAAGTCCCTCCTGATTAAGTAATTAAACAGACTAATCCCGAAGGTCCTGCTCACCCAGGTTTAAAGGTCTTTGGTCAGAACTTTGCACAGTAGGAGATCCTCAGGATCACAGGAAAATCAGATCAAATTTGTTTTTTTATGACCTATTTCTCTGAGGCAGTCAGTTCTGACCCAGTCTATAATTAAAATTTAGATTTATAACCATAAAGACTGCTGTTAAGATGTATTAAAGCCTAAAAAGATCTTTTCTAAGTTCAACCTCAGTCATGTTACAGCAAATGTGCACGCATACAGTGATGTGCTTTAAATAAATAGGGGTAAAATAATAGTCTGATATGTAAAAAAGGGTAAAAGTTTATTAATGTGCCACAAGATTGCATCGTATGTACCTGAAAAAGAAAACCTTTTTGTGCATTAGGTCATCAAAGACACAGTGTTACAGTGTCACTTAGCAGATTCGGTTATGATTCGGTGCAACACCATGATGGAATGATAAACAGACCAATAGACTGGATGGATTAATATTACTTCATTGTGGTAACTTTCTAAAGAGTCTAGCCCAGTGTTCCACAACAAACTGTACTGATTCACTCTTTCAGGTTGTGATCTCAGATCCGATAATAATCTTTGAAGGTGAACTGGCCCACTTAAGGATCTGACCTTCGATCCAGTTCACAGGAGTGAACTGACAAAGTACTGCTATCAGTGACCTGATCCACTCCAGAGCACAGTGAAGCTCTGAGACAACATACAAGTCTGGACTGATGCCATTTTGTTACAACACTCCAGCTGACATGATAAATAACGAGGCCCCCAGGCTCACTCTGGATCAAGAACGTTCAATCAAAAACATCTTCAGTCCGTCTGAACCCTCTGATCATCTCAACATCACTAACATGCTCTTAAACCTGCTGAGAAGTCCTAATAATTATAGAAATCAAGAAAAGTGTCACTCACTGAGAACTTCAGCTCAGAGAAAATCAACTGCGCCTCAGCAGCATAAAGTGGAAGTAAAAGTCCTGACTTACAGAAAGTCACATTACCATGGTAACACAAAAACCACAGCCATGGAGTCATAGCACTTTAAGAGGAACATCTCCAGAGTTTCTGTAACAGGATCAGTGTCTCTGAGGGTCATAGACTCCAAACCAGCCCTTCTGAAGCAGAAGCTCAGCTCTGGTGGAGGTTTACTCACAGATCCACCAACTGCTAGATTTATTTTCCTCATTCCTGCTCCAAATCAGCAGCGGTGAAAGCACTGCACTTGCAAATTAATCACTTCAAATACTTGACTTCAGCTGTTTACAGTAACAACTAAAAGGTGATTTCAGCTGAGAAGTTCACACCCACATCTCTGACCAAGTCAAAACAAGTCATACTTACCAGATTAGACATTCAAAGTTCAGATTTAACTGTGAAACGACTGATAAAGGTCACTGTTATGACACTCTTCACCATCAGATTTAATGATTCAGCTCTCTGCTGAGACTATTAAATGTCATTGACCCTCACAGCTCTGACCAGCACAGACTCTTCACAAACTGTCAGATACTGAACTATGAATGTAAAACTGGAATGTTTAAATGCAGCCTGAACAAGATGAAGGAAAAGACCCAGACGTGAGGACCACCTGATTCCTTGGCATCATTGCTTCTTTTACAATAGTAGCATATGACCGAGGTCAAGCTCAATCATGGCTGTTGACCATTTTATTAGGAACACTCCATTCCCATTATCATTATAGCTGTTCATGTAGTTATTAGCATGATCTCCATATCCATGATCGTTACACCTACAGTATCTATTTTTTATTACCACATAGTCATAAAGTCCCTCTTGAAAATGGGATGCCACATCTCAAGAGGCCTTTAACACATTTATATTTAATGGAGACAAATATGGTTGGGATGCACTTGTGGTCTGGGCACCCATGAGTTCGTCACTACCATAAATTCTTATTTTCAGTAAGAATATCTAAGATTATACTTCTCGAAAATGATCACCACAACCATTCAGACGTGAGGACCCTCTTGAAAATGAGATGTAGCATCTCAAGAGGCTACCCTCTAATAAATCAGAAGACAGGTCGGTGGTACATGAACCTGTCCCTAACGTTACCTATTATTCTAGTCCACTTGTCTCCTCTTACCTCCCTTCTTTTGCCCTCACACCCGACACAGCATTGGTGGATTTGCTGTTCATCATGAGACTGGGATCCACATTCAAGATTTCCTGCTGCTCAACAGAAGGTTTTTTCTTGCCGCCATGATGGAGGGATCCATGATTGGCTATATGGATTCATATTGGATGTTGGATGTATATATTTGTATATATATGTATATTTGTATTTTATATGTATATATGTATCTATGCATATATGTGTGTCCATAATATGAAGAGCTTTATGCTCTATTGTGTCTGCTCTGTAAAGTGTCTTGAGATAACACTTGTTATGAATTGGCGCTATACAAATAAAGATTGATTGAGATTGACTGAAGCTCTGGAAACAGACATCGGCATGATAGAGACACGCCAACATGTAAAAAACACAACTACTCAGTAGGGCTGTGTATTTCCAGCAACCTCACAATACGATACGTGTCTCCAAACTGAGGCCACGATACGACATGTATCTCGATACACGTAAATAGTGACCACTGACTTCTCTTTTAACAGAATTCATCTCAAATTTTATTATTAAAGAGTTTTTTAATTAAAAAAATACTTTAAATGACTACAACTTAAAGAGACTTAAATTTAAAGATGGTAGACCTAAGTTTAGATGTTTCACCATGTAGCTTGGCTTCTGCTTTGCCATTATTAATATCAACTCAAAGTGAGGCTGTATCGATACATGTATCCCAAGGAGAGCATGATGATGTTTTGTCTTACTGATATTTTGAGCACAGACCTACTCCTCAGGTGGAGAAGAAAAAAGGTGGTTCTAGAGGAACCCTCCCAAGTCAAACTGCAACATGCTGAAATGAGACAACAAATCACAAGAGGACGTTCAAATTACAGCTGCAGCTATCGATTCTTTTTGTAATTGATTACTCGATCAAATATTTTGTCAATTAATTGAGTAATTGGATATCGGTTACAATGCGCTCACTGCTATTTTTTTTTTACATTGAATCACTACACATTATTTTTATTAGTAACACACAAAACAGAAAAGCCATGTCACTTAAATTAACAACTTTATTTCCTTACTTGAACATTCTGAGCATAAATGGGATCTCAAAATCGAAATCTGTACTTTTATTTTTACTTTTATTTTACTCTGTACTATTTTTACTAAACACTCTTTGCCATTTCTTCTGAGGACTCTCTCCTTCCTGTCCCTCTCTCTTCTCTTCCTTCATGATTTTACAAGCCGCGCAGCAGCGGAGGTAGCAGGCGCGTTGTGTCACAGAAATGACCGTCCGTGTCAAACACCGTGCACTGTATAGTAGTCCATACATATTTTTCATATGTATAATTATACATTAAACGAGGCTTCGAGGAACACAATTTGCCTCGAAGATATTTTGTAATCGAATAATCTAGATTATTTGAGGAATCGTTCCAGCGCTACACAAATGCCACACCCATGAAGTCATAGTTTTGACAGTGTCTGTAGGAGGGTCAGCATCAGTAAGATGGTCAGTATCTCTGTATAACTGTCAAGTTTCTCTGTAAAAAGGGTCAATGTCTCTGTGGAAGGGTCACTGCTTCTGTTGGGAGTCAGTGTCTCTGGGGGTGTTTGTCTTTGTTGAAGAGCAGTGTCTATGTAAGATGGTCAGTGTTTCTGTGTGAGGGTCAGTGTCTCTGTAGGAGGCTCAGTGTTTCTGCAGGAGGGTCAGTGTTTCTTTGGGACCATCAGTGTCTCCCATCATCAATGCAAGATATTGGTGAAAAAATAATGCAACACTGGATGGAAATGAATAAGCTGATGTTACAGACAAAACTACTACTACTACTACTTTCACTTTTACTTTTAGTCTGTTTTTACTTTTTTATTGTATTTTATTGCTCTTATTGCTTTTATTATTTTCATTGCTTTTATTGTTTTTATTGCTGTTATTGCTTCTATTTGTTTTTAATTGTTTTATTTATCACTCTTTTTCTTTCCAACTATTGTAAAGCACTTTGGTTCACCGAAAGGGTTGTTGTAAAGGGCTGTATAAATAAAGAACATTTACATTTACATTTATATTGTGTTTATTTACTGTAACGTTTGATCCCAGCCTGAAAAAGATGGAGGAAAAAAAGACTCAGATGTGAGGACAACCCCATCCCTCAGGATCAATGCTTCCTTTACAATATACAATATACAACCAAGGTCAAACACCAGATACAGACGCTGGCATGATAAAGACTTGTCAACACATAAAAAACAGGACTCCTCAGGTGGACAGAAAACAAGTTGTTATTCAGGAGTTCTTCCTCCTGGCTTTGAAACATGCTTGGTCGAGATGCCCATCAGTTCCACATAACACTTCATGGTATTAAAAGTGACAACATAACATAATCCAAACCGTCAATTTTGAAATTTAGAGTGAGATTCAGGTGATTGTCAGCGTCTTTTAGGATGATTAACTGCCACATCCAGTGACATACTGTGCTTTAACTTTAGTAATTTGCAGCCCAGTAGCACCATTTAAAACACATCTTCAGTCTGTCTGAACCCTCTGATCATCTCCAGATCATCAACATGCTCTTAAACCTGCTGAGAATTCCTCACTCTGCTCCTACATGTCCTAATATCTACAGAAACATGAAAAGTGTCACTCACCTAAAACTTCAGCTCAGGGAAAAACAACTGCGCCGCAACAGCATAAAGTCAAAGTAAAACATCAAGTCCAACAGGTTGTTCCTTTACCATGGAGGCACAAATACCACACCCATAGAGTCACAATCAAAGTTTCTGTTGCAGGTTCGTTCCTGGAACAAAATCTACTCAAGATTTCCAGATGCTAAACAGTTTTGTTCTTGCCACTGTAACTGTAAGCTCCCTACAGGAACACCTTCCTGTAGTTTGGTTGGCCCAGTGCTGTTGATGGATAAATCTTTGGTTTTGGATATATGTGCATTTATATTTGTACAGCTGCAAATATGTGGATCCATAAAATGAAGACTTCAGCCTGCTCGATTGTAAAGTGTTTTGAAATAACGCTTATTATGAACAAGCGCTATACTAATACCGACCAACCGTAGGGACCACATGCTGTGTCTTTTCTGTCCCCTGGTCCATTTCATTCTCAGTGTTTCTATCTGGGCAATTCCAAAGCCAAGGAGGTTGAGGACTTCAGCAGTGCTGTAGCTGTCAGGTCATTTTGACCAGGCAGAATGAAATAAGACCCTAACCAATGAACATGTAGATATGTGTTGTTTGTGGTCACTGTGGGTCAGCTTAAGAACTGCTATAAGATTAAGATGTCTTTCACTGGACAGAGGGCATTTGTACAAATTGGTCTCTGAGTGGGTGCATGTTTAGGTTAGGCTCTGAACTTTTTTGGAAAAAGTAAGCCTTTATAGTGCACCCACCCACACACAATCACCCATGCACACTACACACATAAGCCTGAATTTTACAAGCACTGAAAAGTAGTTTTTATCTTATAACATTGAACTGACCATAATATTCAACATCAAAGGCTGAATTTTGGCTACTCTACATACACATGCACACCCCACTATAACATCCCTAGAACACAACCAAATCAAAATAAATGTAAATATTTATTGAACTGGCTTACAGCGTAAGTTTCTATATGATTAAGGAAATATGGTGTCTTGGGCTCTCAGTTGTAGATATACAGTACCTGAGAAAATAGTAGTGCTGTCAGTAGATCTTTTGAAATGGATCGATTAATTATGACCTGTGATAAAATAACCTAATCTATTTTTTAATCTCACTTTAAAAAATGCTGAAAAAAGCCTCACCTTGAGGTATTTTAATTAACTTTCATTAGATTATTGTGGCAGATCAAAAGATTGTCCTCCGCCCCCAAAAAACTGAAGCACAAGAAGCCTAAAGCATAAAAACTCTCCAGCTTTAACGGCCCAATCAAGGGACAGAGGCAGAGCTGCGGATGTGACGACAACAGGACGTGACTGCATGTTTAAAAAAGAACAGAGGCCTGTAAAAGTGATCTCTATGGCTTCAGCAAGATCTGCAGTTTCATCAGAAATGGACTCCACTTTCTCACTTCAAGAGGTCTTGTGAAAATTCATGATTTTGCTCTTCCCCGGACCGATAATCACAGCTGGGAAACCGAGAGAGATGCAGAAATGCTGTGCTAACATCAAGCGTAGTCATGGTTACACTACGATATCAAATATGCTCTCTTCAGAAGTTTATCAGTAGAACTTGGTGGGTTTTGTCTTTGATGAGATTCGTGTCACATGTGGTAGATGACACATCTGTGTGGTATTATTTAATGTAAGAAAAAATGATAGTCAAAGGACTGAAGTTCTCAAAATTTAAGATAACGGCTAACAACAGGGTCAAGTTGCTAAGTCATACTGTGGCTTGATGAGATTGGTCTGTTAAGAGTATGATGAGCGGACCCATCATCCAATCACCAGCTGCCCTGGTATTTTAAGGTTCCGCTCTCTGAAAATAACAAAACAGTAAAATACTAAGAATAAAACATGAGACTGCAATTGCAGCACATTAAAAAACTGGGGTTTCAATGAGAGTTAATATGGTATAAAAAAAAGTGCTTCGGCACCTCCGTGGGGATTTTTATTTTTTAAAGTGTATTGAAGACTTACTTTTTGCTTTTCTTGAAATATCAAAAATCCTCATTAAATACACAATCTGATTAAATTTGGTGCCATTTGCATCAACACAACTAAAGTTATCCACAAAAGAGTGACCAAAAGGATAACATTTATCCCCAGGGATGCACATGAATAAATAAAGCACATAATATTTGAGATGCGGACAGCACTTGCCAACAGCTCCAAGGGTGGAGTGCCAGTGTTCTCCCTGCTGGCTTTGGGGCAAGCTCGGGAAGGATGTCCCTCAGCCACGCAACCAAAACCTCCATGGTGTTAGAAGTCACAAACAAAACATTATTAAAGCTGTCCATTTTGAAATTTAAAGTGAGATTCAGGTGACTGTCAGCATCTTTGAAGCTCAGCAGCACCATTTTAATTGGTGATACAACCTGCCCATGCCGGAACAAAGCTTTACTTAGATCATTGTTCTTTATAACTGGGGTGTGTTTGATACAGAGATGTTTCTGGCCACTTTCACCCTCTACACTTTACACACCTTATCCAAGAATTAGGTGTGGCTAAATACTACAGGGAGTCAGTTGAGGCTCGCCCTGAGAGACAAGGGTGTGCATGGTACATGATCGTAATTTGGAAATATCAGAGGAGAAAATATCACAGAGATCTGCCAGGGAGTGGGGAGACAAGAGAAGTCATGAAGGGGGCTAACTGATTCAGTGACTATTGCCAGTAAAAAAAAAAGAAAAAAAAAGGAAGGACATGGTCTAATTATTGAGCTGTATCATGGACACTACTGCTGTATACTGTACAAACAAAAGTGCGTGAGTGTGTAAAATTAAGATCATTTCTTGTCATCTCAAAAATTTGAACATGTTCATTTACAGTTGTTTATGAGAATCCTGTTTTAGTTTCATTCTGTTGTTCAATCTGTTGTATTTCTTTTCTTGTTTACACACCGTTTAAGCATTTATAACATGATAATGACAAATACTTGCTAAAATGTGTACTTTTATTTCTCATGAAAGAAGGGTAAAAAAATGTACTCAAAGGGCATTTCTTGACACATTTATTGACAAAAAAGACTGTTATGATTATAATAGCAAAAGGGTTAAATGATTTCAATTATATGTAAAATACTTTTGAACATTTTGAGCACACTGCAACAATACCGCGACAATAATGATTACCATGATAATTTTGGTCACAATAACCATTATATCCTTATAGAACATCTCCAAGCAGCCTGATGTTCCTGTGACTAGAGTTGCACATATTAGCCAGAATTTTAAGGTCCACGGGCCAGTAGCCAACCTCCTTACGCAGGGTTCACACAGGACGCGCCGCGCGCGGAACGGAAGCGCCGCGCACAGCAGTTTTGGATCGGCGCCCGTGTTAACCTATTTAACTGTTCACACAGCACGTGCGCGAGGCGCTGAACGGCTCGCGCTTCTGGAGCGCCTCCGCCCGCTTTCTATTTTGCTGCAGGCGCCAGTTGTAAAGTTTGGACAGAGCAGATCGGACCAGACAGGAAGTCAGGAACAGGAAAATCCGGTCAATAGTTTAAAAAAAGGATTGACGGTGTTGCTTGTCGGTCTATTTTTTTCCGATGAACAGTCACACACTCACACTGAGGTTGAACAGAGATTCACTTGATGTAACTGAGACAAAGGAGAGGGAAGGGAGGTGGGAGGGGCAAGGGCTCTCCACAGGTCGCCAAAAAGTGACACTCACACGTTTACAGCGCTCGGAAAGTTTGGAAAACTGAGCGCAGACGGACACGTCCGATCACTGCCGAGCTGAGTCGATGTCTGTGACCGGCGCGTCAGAGCTCAGCAGAGAACGCTTCATGTGTGGCTGGCGCTGCTGCTGGGCGCTCCGTTCAGCTGGGCGCGGCCCTGTGTGAACTAGGCGTCAGAAGTAGCTGCAGGAGGAAAATTTATGACAAATTGATGGTAGGCTACAGACAATACAAATGGTAACCAAAGAGCCCAGAACAACTTCCAAAGAGATAGAGGTGAATGCCAAGGTCAAGGTACATCAATAATCAGATCCCCCACCCAACACTGTTTGAGTCAAAGTGGACTTCATGGGGGACAACACTGTCTATCATAACAAAGCGAAACTGGGATTTGCCAAAATGCATAATTGCAAGCCACAAAACTTCTGGGAGAATGTCCTCTGGGCAGATGGCAAGTCACATCAGCTCTATGTTCATAAACACAAAAGTATATAAAAAAAGAACACTGTACCTACTGTGAAACATGGAAGAGTCTCAGTTATGTTGTGGACCTGCTTTGCTGCACCTGACACAGGGTGTTAGAGCCATATTCTATTTTGTATTTATCCTTAATTTATTTATGTATTGTGGTCCTGTTGCACACGCAGTTCGGGGTTTCACCTAGAGGGGGCCCCAGTGCTCAAAGATATGATTAATCACAGCTGAAGAAGGTGTGCATGTCAGCGAGGAAGCAAACAGTTTTTCAACCATGTTTCATGGGAGCAAATGGAAAGGATTATTGTTTATTGTTCATCCCAAAAAATGTGTCTGAACAGATTCACCCGTACCCCACCTCAGAGACTTATTAAACTTGTTTTTCGTTTAAGTCACTACACAGGGTGTGTTGAATCTGTGCAGGTACAATGAAATCTCAAGAATATCAAGGCATTCTTAAGTAAAATGTGCTGCCCAGTGTCAGAAAGCTTGGTCTCAGCCGCAGGCCATGGGTCAAGTCAAGTCAAGCTTATTTATATAGCACTTCTCCAATAACATATGTAACTCAAAGTGCTTAGTGCTGTTGGGTCCTCCAACAGGATAATGACCCAAAACACACAGCCAAAAACACCCAATAATGACTCGGAACAAAACACTGGACTATTCTGAAGTGGCCTTCTATGATCCCTGATCTAAATTCTACTGAACCTTTGTAGAAGGAGCTGAAACATGCAGTCTGGAGAAGACAGCCTTCAAACCTGAGACAGCTGGAGCAGTTTGCTCATGAGGAGTGGGCCAAAATACCTGTGGACAGGTGCAGAAGTCTCACTGAAAGAAGTTAAGGGTACTATCATTGTTGTCCAGGCCAGTTTCATCAGTTTGTTTTTAAGATTATTCTACCGAAGCACAACTGAAAAGCAATGTCTGATTTTCATTAGTTTATTTTCAGTACATTTTTAAGTATTATTATTTTTGTCAGTTTCAAATTATTTCAGTGACCATTGTCGGCTTTTCTTTCTTTAAACGAAGAGTACCAATACTTTTGTCCATGTCTGTAGTTGAGCACATCAAATCTTTTACCTGTAGGGTCAGGTACTATGGGGTGGAGAGTATGGGGAGAGATTTGTCTTAAAAAATATACATGAAGATATCCATGATTTTCACGTGTTTCAGATTCACTAACATATCCATGATTTTCACGGTTTTTTATTTTAAAATTTTGCAAGTGAATTTATCATGACTTATCATTTGTACAGCTTCAATTCTGCATGTTAACTGTCGGAAGTGCATTTGTGGATCAGCTGACACCTGCATTAATGTTTGAGACAAACAGAATGCAGTTTCCAAGAAATGTACACACATATTTGGAGGGATTTATTTCATGAACATGGGCACAAAAATCCATGAAATTCACGTCTTACAGATCAAAAAATATATCTATGATTTTCTCATGTGGTTTTGAGATTCACAAATACTTTTACGATTTTCAAACGTGTTTCTCAGATCGGCAAACATAATCATGATTTTATCATGTTTTTCAGGTTCACAAATTTATCCATGGTTTCACGTGTGTTTTTAGAGATTTTGAGAGCATTTATCATGACTTATCATATGTAAATCTTTAGTTGTGCTTGTGAATAATTTTAAGCACGTTCATGGATCAGCTGGCACGTGCATCTATTTTTGAGACAAATGTAACACATTTTCCCAGCGATTCGCAAACACATATACAGGTAGGGATGTGAAAATTTTGTATCACAGTTATTGTGGCCAAAATTATCATAGTTATAATTATTGTTGTGGTATTGTTGCAGTGTGCTAAAAATGTTCAAAAAGTACATTCACACACAACTGAAATCTTTTAACCCCTTTAATATTATAATGATAACAGTTTTTGGTCTTTTTTGTCAATAACTGTGTAAAGAAAAGGCCCTTTGATTCCTTTTTTTTTTTTCTTTTTTTTTTTTTTCGGGCTTTTATGGCCTTTATTCGATAGGACAGCTGGAGAATGACAGGAAAGCGGGTGAAGAGAGGGGGGAAGACATGCAGCAAAGGGCTGTGGCCGGGATTCGAACCTACTGCCGCTGCTGGGGGTTAGCAGTCCCCGTACATGGGGCGGACGCTCTACCAACTGAGCTAATGTCCGCCCCTTGAGTACATTTTTTACCCTTTTTTTTAAGAGAATTCAAAGTAAACAGTTCTAGCAACTATTAGCCATCATTATGTTATAAATGCTTGAACAGTGTGTTATTACAAGAAAAGAAAAACAGATTTGAACTTAAAACAGGATTCTCTTCATTAACAATTGTAAATGAACATTTCAAAGTTTTGAGACAACAAAAAATAATCTGAACCCATTTTACATACACTCACGCATTTTAGTTTGCCTGCAGCATTAGTGTTCATGTCACAGCTCGTTATATTAGACCATGTCCAGGCTTTTTTTTTTCAAAACAGTCCCATGAAATCCATACGAAATACGGTGAATACACGGGGCAAAAGAATGGCAAGAACTCCAAAATGATCCTATTATTTACAAGATTTTTACATTATTTAGACAGAGGATACTGACAAACCATCTGTAATTCACTCAGGTATGACTCACTGAATCCTCTCTCTCTAACTCGAGGAGTTACAACAGTTTTAACCACACACTTATTTTTCTTTTGCCGCAGCTTCTTGTTTAGACGGAGTGACTGTCTTCCATCAGTTTCCCCTCGACATCCTTGTAAAATCCAAAATTCAACCAGACTTCAAAATCCCGGCTGTGTCTCTAACTTTCGCTCTTAGACTCAGAGGCCAAACAATGCAAACTCCTGTGAGGCTGCTTAATCGAGGAACAGACACATAGTTCAGGCTTTTCCAGTCAAAGAGCAGCATCACCCTGCGTTACTGATGCAGCGCGGTGATCAAACACGGTTTAATGGTAATTTTAATAGGACACGGCAATGACTACCGTGTGAAATTTTACCGCGGTATACCATTTTACCAGTAACTGTTACATTCCTACACACAGGTTGAGAATATTCACACGTGTGCAGAGCCCCACCCCCTCCATCCACTAGGCAGCAGTGTTGCTCTCTATGTCTAAAGGTGCATACACAAAACTCTGCAGCTGATGATGCAGCAGCATCATCTGTGAGTTTACCGCGGTCCGTCTGCAAATGTCCTCACTGAGATTAGTTCTGCCTATGCGGAAGTCATCCTCCCTGTAGTCCGGATGAATAACTGCACCGTCACACGTACACACACCGCTGATTGGCTGATGCTGCACAGCCACGCACGACATCGCCTGAATGGATCAACTTTTTTTTAAGTTTGACATCGCGCCATGAGTGAAGTGATCGTCTTGTCGTCAGCTGTCGCATCGCGGGAGGGTTAGCCCCGCCCCATCGCGGCTGTACATTGACTTTGAATGGAGAGTGATCACTGAGGTAGTACAGGTAGCGTCCGGTGTGAACGCACCTTAACAGTGGGCGTCAGTGGCTCAGGTGCAGCACTGAATGGTTATTGGCCTAAATGTGTTAAACAATTTAAATGTACTTTTTAAATCATTAGATTCAGTTAGTGGTATTGGTATGTGTTGTTTTTAAATTATTTGTTTTATGTGGTGGACAATAATGAAATGTGAAACTGAAAATTTTTAGTTTGTTTTGCAACTTAATTTATGTTACTATATATTTTATTAGCTTTTATTTACATCAGTGTTTGCACTTATTTATGTTCATTTACAGTGAGTCCCGATATCAAATGTATGCTACAGTTTGTAGTTTGTTTAGACAGAAACCATCTTTTTTTTTAATGGATTGTTTTATAGCACTTTGAAAAGAATCAAACTGGATCTACAGTTTAATCCATAAGAAACAACACTGTCGTTTGATGACATAACCATTATTCAACATGTTCAGACTGAACCAATAAATTATTTTAACAGGATAAATTGAATATAAACACATGTGTGGGTCCAGGCAAAAAAGTTTTTCAGAAAACTTTGCTCATGTATGAGTGAGAACATACCTGCAGTACTCTCCACAGGATAACACTTAAGTCCTGTTGTGTTTTTCTGGACATGTGAAAATGTGTCTCTGTCTGTCTCTGTGTTTATGATGCAGGAGGGACATCATAACCAGACTGTAAAAAACATGGACGCCATGATTGATGCTAGGCTAAAATTGAAGCCACCACGAAAACTGCTCCCCCTGGTGCCTGGCTGCAGTATAGGTCAATTCTCCATCTCCCCCATTCATCTGGACGGGCCGTGGTGAAACTTCAAAAAAATTATTACACCTGGTAAAAATATTTCTCCTATCCGTATGCTATGGTGACATTAAAGTATTATTGGGCTGCGTGTTTTCAAAGTCCTCTTTTTTCTGAAAAGTTTCTTTTTTATTAGTTATTAGGGTTTAAAAATGACCGCGGTTTACGGCAGCTTCACAACGATTGTGTACGGCGTATGCTGCAGAGTGTTGTGACCGTTTACGACAGCAGCGTCCGGATTATGGCCCAGATTCTCTACTGGCTGCACAATGGCGGCGCCCTGATGGGGGATCAAATCCATTACATGGTAGAAGGCGGAGCCACACTATCCAGTTCTTATAATACATCCATGATCATAACCACACAGGAGCTGCTCGTGCACTGGCTCTCATTCATTTTGATGTAAAAACAGAAATAAAAATAACCCCAATTACATGTTGCACCTGTAAGGCCTCAAATAATTAGCTCTGGAGCAATTTTCTTTTAAGCAGTACTTTTATGTCATGAAATCAGGTTTTTAAGATTTTTTAAGTAAATAAGCGTCCATACAGTGTTAAAGCTGGGGTTGGCGATTTTTGGAGAACTAGCTGTCTGTCTCTGACCTGAAGGTGGCGGTAATGCTCCAAAATGATGGATGTCAATCACCGAAGAAGAAGAAGTCTCGCGAGAACTGCCACCTGCAGTAGCATGGACGGCAGTTCTCGCGAGATTAGAGCCAACAGCGGAACAAACTTAGAAAAACCGAGTTTATTTTAGATTTCTTGTGCATCTGTCTTAAATGTGAGGGATACTGGAGCTTGGTTGGTGTTGTGGGACGGCTCACAGCGGACTTCCCTTATTTTCAAAGACAAAACTTGAAAGGTAAGCATTCTCCAGCGGAGTCTGTTCCCTACACGCTACATGCTACATGCTACATGCTACACGCACTGTCGGTGCACGCCGGGAAAATGCACGAGCAGCAGGCACGCAGAATGGCGACGGGATTTGATTGGTGTAAAAGAAGGTATCCCGGCAATATTATTGGTTGGTGTTTTCCCTGTTTTACTCCTGCTGTAGATAGCGGATATTTTTCGCTCTGTTTTAAGAACACATCATGAGTTGATTACCATCGGGTCATAAAGACCATTTTAACCAGTATTACAAAAAGTGTATCTAAATCAGATCGTAGACCCCAGCTTTAAGACATAAAGACATTTTTATCTGAATACTTAATACAAAGAGTATAATTTATAATTTTGTCACAGAAATATCACATATCAGAAATACATGACATGCATTTTGTATCTCTTTTAAATTGTATTTTAACAATTGCCTTATTTTTAACACAACACTATATGAATGACTGCGGTTTATTTTTTAATACAACATTACAACACTAAAATTCACCTGTCTACCTGGTGTACACACAGACTTTAAAGTCATCAGAACTGCATTCTGCACCTGTAAGGTCTCATATCTGCAAGAGGCAGAACAAACTAGTCACCATAGTAACGAGAAAAGGCTTTAGACTGTTACTAACAGGCTTAATTTCGAGCCACATGCCAATATAGGGCTATAAAACATAGAACTTTACACTCATGGACACCCCAACCTTTATCAGTAATTTTGTTGTTAACTTGTTGCTGGGGCTTCAGAGGAAAATTCGAGTAGGGGATTCCTGCAGAGCCGCAGAGCCACCTTCCACAGCGCAACTTCCGGCCCACAGCGCAACGTCCGGTCCACAGCTCAACATACGGGTATTTGGCTTCAGCGGTTGCCGGATTCGATCAATCAACGTTCGTACGTCTCAAATAATATAATAGTTTCTCTTTTTTTCTCTTTCTGTTTCATAAAGCACACATTTGAAAGTTACGACAGCATATTAGGGCCACTTAAAGAAATAAATAGAATTCATGAAAATTCGAAATTTTCGCGGAAAAACTCAGATTTTTTGCCTTTTTAAAAAAACGCAAATCTATTACTATTATTAATTATCTTATCTATTATCTATTATTAAGTCGAAATTCAGTAGCTTCATAAAGACACCAAATAAGTGGTGTAGTGTACTGGCTCCAAAGCCAGCATCATGATCACTCATCTCTTGTAGTTTATACTACAGCTCTAACTTTAGAGAATCAGCTTTTAATGTTATTTACTTTTATTTATATTTTTTTTTTAATAATGACGTGTATTCATTGATAGGAAATGACTATAAAAACTGTAATAACTGGTGATCAAACATCTTGCTGTTCATACTGCATCTCTCTCTTGAGAAATAGGTTTATGTTTAATTTTAATTCATACGATTATTTTATATAGTAAATTATACATCTTGCTGTTCATACTGAATTTTTCAAATGATATTTAAATGATATAATTTATATATATATATATACATATATATACATATATATATATATATATATATATATATATATATATATATATATATATATATATATATATATATATATATATATATATATATATATATATATATATATATATATATATATATATATATATATATATATATATATATATATATATATATATATATATATATATATATATATATATATATATATATATATATTATAAGAGCCATTTGTATGTATTTTGATTTCACTTCTTGTTTGGTTATGTTTCTTTATTTGCTTTTCTACCACCACTTGGGGGCGCAGTGTTCCTGATTGTTGGACAGGTCAGAGGTTATTTAATCAATCAGAGAATGAATTGATCAGATGCTGCTTGATTGGAGGTGGGAGGCAAACAGTTTTTAGACCGTGGATGTAAAAGAAATCGGCTTATGTTTTGGCATTTAGGCTGGATTAATAGGACAGAGTGGAAGTTTTGCCCGCTTTGATTTTTTTTGTTGAGATAACTTTACGTTTGTAACAGGAGAAAATAAGAATATATATATATTTCTCTATCTTTCTGTCTATCTTTTTATCTTTCTATTTATCTATCTAATTTAAATTTTATCAATATTTGAAAAATTCATATAAATTACTTACATGATATATGTATAATTTACTATCTAAAAAATCTTATAAACAACAAGATGTTTGATCACCAAGGCTAAATTTTTTGTCACTACAGTCGACAACAGCACAGTTATTACAGTTTTATAGTCATTTCCTATCAATGAATACACGTCATTATTAAAAAAAAAATATAAATAAAAGTAAATAACATTAAAAGCTGCTTCTCTAAAGTTAGAGCTGTAGTATAAACTACAAGAGATGAGTGATCATAAAGCTGGCTTTGGCCACTACACTACACCACTTATTTGGTGTCTTTATGAAGTTACTGAATTTCGACTTAATATAGTAATAGATTTGCGTTTTTATAAAGGCAAAAAATCTGAGTTTTTCCGCGAAAATTTCGAATTTTCATGAATTCTATTTATTTCTTTAAGTGGCCCTAATATGCTGTCGTAACTTTCAAATGTGTGCTTTATGAAACAGAAAGAGAAAAAAAGAGAAACTATTATATTATTTGAGATGTACGAACGTTGATTGATCGAATCCGGCAACCGCTGAAGCCAAATACCCGTATGTTGAGCTGTGGACCGGACGTTGAGCTGTGGGCCGGAAGTTGAGCTGTGGGCCGGAAGTTGCGCTGTGGAAGGTGGCTCTGCGGCTCTGCAGGAATCCCCTATTGGAAAATTCTGGAAAGCTCTAAAACTCATCAGGCAACGGAATGCTCAGGGGGCGGGACTGAGTGCCGTTTGGTTCACTGTTGCTGTCAAGTGTTTTGTTTGTTTGCTGTGCTAATCCTACACTTGAACGGTGCACCGACGCTGAACATTAAACAGGTTTCCACTCAAAAGATGACCAGAACATTGTTCCTTCTTTATTTTTCTTAATTTTTTGTTGTCCAGAATTTTTCAGAAGTCCTTGGAACAAGTTAAACAGCCTCTTTTCTTTTTACAGCCTCTTTTTACAGGTGAAAAACCTTGAAGACAAACACCATTACCATTTCATAAAACCAGGTACTCACATATTTATTAAACTCTTAATAATTAATATAATGCAATTAATTATCAAACCCCTTACCATTAATAAAATATATAAGTAACATACCACAATTAATAATTAAAAAACTTAACCATTAAACACGTATATGAAAATAAACTAACTTTTACCTTTAGATTAAAGTAAAGTAAGTTGAATTGTTTCAGTGTAAATGCATCAAATATAAAATACATTTTTAACTACAGGAGGCATGATTGATTAAGCAGTGACTATATCCAATTCACAACTTACCAGACAACCACCCAATTAACCAGCATTTTTAAATATACATATTTACAAAGCAATATCCACTATAAAGCCACATTGCAATGTTATCAGTGAAACACTATGTCTGACCTTACAGTATACAGGCGGAAAAATAACCATTTACTCTCCTTTCCTCACTAGTAGTAGGATTTTGATTTTGATTTTGATTTTATTTATTATTGTGTCATGCATATACAATATGCCCAGCCCAGCGGGCTTACAAGACACCATTTTTTTTAGTCAAGTTCAGAGGTCATTGTAGACATTTACAAAGAGGAAATAATAATCTCATAAAAATAAACTATCCAGACGTTTTTTCCAAGCTCTGGATACAAAGGAGGCCAATTTATAAATATTATAACTAAACAACCATTTCAGTCTGTCATCATCAGTACACCAAAACATATCTGGACTTTTAACGTACATTTCATTCATCAGAGGAGCTCTCAACTCATCGTAAAAAGGACAATACAGAAGAAAATGTGCTTCGTTCTCGACTTCACCTAATTCACATAATTCACAAAGTCTGTGTTCCTCCCGGATGTTTTTAAATCTGCCAACTTCAAGAGCAAGTGGAAGGATTCCTGTTCTCAACTGAGCAACTAAAGATCTTTGACTTCTTGTTAAATTAGCTGTTACATAAGATTCATGGCCATAACTTTGTTTAATTTGGATGTATGTTCTTAATTTTGCTTTTAACAAAATTTCATTGAGCCAATTTTGCTCAAACTTGGCAACAAGTTTCTCCCTAATTTTGTTCACACTGTAAACAAGATTGTTTCAGTAGACATACTGTAATTCTGCTTCCTCAAAAATAGAAAGGAGCTCCGTAGCCCAAGGAGAGTTCTGCATTTTACTAAAAATAAAAATCTTCTTATTGATCCTATTTTCTGTCATTTTAATAAATCGATTCCAAAGTCTGATCATTTCACATTTTCTCACTATTGATCCAGGAATCCAACCCATGTCATCCTGAGCAGCTAGAATAGGGGCAAATTTATGGATACCTAAAAAATATCATATCGCTCTGTTTTGAACAGCATCTGAACTTTTACTTTCTTTGTACCCCCATATACCTGCTGCATAATTTAAAACAGGAGAAACACAAGCTTCAAACAGATATGTGTAGGTGGCATACCCAAGATCTTTACAGATTTTAAGCTTATTAACAACAGACCCCAGTGCTCTTCCGGCTGAACAAGACAGAAGTTTTATTCCAGCTTCATAGGTCATAAACTCATCAAGACAGAAACCCAGATACTTATATTCAGGTGTATATTCTAAAACAGAAGTCCCAAGAAGGAAAGTATTCTTACTTCTTTGGGTGCCTTTCTTTCTGAAATGAATTATCTGTGTTTAGCTTTTGATTTATTGTCAGTCTCCATCTATGGTACCAGGTATTCAACAAATTCAGTAGGTACTGTAAATCATCTTCTGATTCAGCAAGCAGAGCAATGTCATCTGCGTACAATAGGATACCCAAAGTAATATTACCCAAATGAATCCCTACTTCAGAGTTTTTTATTTCAACAGCCAAGTCATTTATATATAGAGAAAACAAAGTGGGGGACAAAACATCTCCCTGTTTTACACCAGAGGGGGTTTGGAACCAACCAGTTTTAGAATCATTCACTTTAATACAGGCAACAGGGCATCTATAGAGTGACTTCTCAGCTTGATAAAATTTGCCCTTCACCCCTGCCTTCAAAAGTTTTAGGGCAAGTAAGTCTCTGTTAACCCAATCAAAGGCCTTTTGAAAATCCACAAAACACACAAAAGTAGATTTGTTTTCAGCAATTCTGGTTCTAACAATTGTTGAAATTGAATGAATGTGGTCAATGCAGGCTCGGTCTCTTCTAAACCCGTTCTGTTCATCAACTAAGTATTCTACAGTTTCCAAATATCAAGTCAGCCTAACATTCAAAATACAAGAGTATAACTTATACACTGTACTGAGGTGACTAATTCCTCGATAATTGAGGGGTATTCTTAGATCACTTCCCAGTGATTTTGGTATAGGTTTGATTATTGATTTGTACCATACAGAAGGGACAACACTGTATTTAAAACAGAACCCAAAAAGAGAGAGAAGGACATTTAGAAGAGATGGTGCCTTTAGTGCCTCATTTGGGATTTCCTCCACACCCACAGATTTTCCAGGCTTGGATTTATTTACTGCAGCTCTCACTTCTTCTAGGGTGATGTCATAATTCAGAAACAAGTTTGGTGGATATTTTGCATCAGTCATATTTCTTTCTAGCTCATCTTTTAAATGGCACGCTTCTTTAAAAAATATATCATCAAATTTAGCTGAAATATGATTTCCTGAATACAATTCAGAAAAATCTTGCTCCCACTTTTGAATTACTAAATCTTTTCTATATTCAATAACACCATTACTCAAAACAGTTTCTACAGGAATCTTTTGTATTCTCCTGGGTCCCAGTTTATTTATTTATTTCCAAAACTGTTGTGGGTTATTAGTCTGTAAATAATCAAATTTCAGGGACTGCCCTCTCAAAAATTTCCTTTTACAGAGCCGTAACTCTCGATCAAATGCAAATTGTGCTTCTCTATATTTGCACCTCAAAAGCTGTTTACTTGCAGATTTACATCTAAGAAATTTCCTTTCAGCTTTTTGCTTATCATTCCATAAATTTTTAAGCTGCAAATTCCAATATGGCTTAGCACTCCCCTGTCTCCAGCAGTTTTTCTCTACTCTTAAGTTTTTGCCTTGATGTTTATCTATTTCTGCTGTTAGTACATCACAAAATTCACTCTCCCCATAGCAAAGGGGAGCTATGGAGAGAGTGGCTCGTGGCTGTGTTCTTCTGTTGGTTTATTGTCTTTTTCTTTTTCTTCATCTTGCAGCCACTTTTTTGATTCGCTACTAGTCCTAGGGCTTTGAGAAAACCCCCACAAATGATTTACTCATCATTAATAAGTGTATTAGTAATGGATTAGTAAATGTTTTACTCATCATTAAAGGAGACATGTCATGCTGATGCATGATTTAATACTTATGTATAATAGAACAAATTTGAAAACAAGACCTTACACCCCCTTAATTTTCAAAAAATGAAATATTGTATTTTTTTCTGATATCCTGGAACCAGATTTGATGCCTCTGAAAATAGGTCATTGTGAGATGTCCGCGAGATTTAAATTGTCACGACGACACGAGCTACATTTCTTTTATTGGAGTAATCTGATAAAACAGCTCCTCCTCTGTGATGTCCGCCGGCAACAAAACCGTCACCGAGGAACACATCCATCAGCAGGGGTATATAGCTCCCTAGCTCACACTCACTCATTACCAGCTCTGGCCTGTAGGGGGACTCAATACGCGGTTGCTGCTTTGAGCCTGCTGAAAAATACAGTAGAGGAAGAAGGACAGTCTGGCTCAAGCGCTGATAGAACTGACCAATCAGAGCACAAAGGGCTGTGACATTAGGAGGTTACTGTTGGTCAGCCTGAAAACCAAGCGTTTCAACGAGAGCTTGATAATGGCCTAAAATGAGGATTTTGAGAACGCTATTGTGGGGCAATGAAGGAACTAAATGACTTGTACTGAGGGCAGAAATGCTTTACAGGTATCCTAGTCTGGCATAGTGAAAAGGAGAAACAAGCATTATATGTCTCCTTTAATAAACATATTAGTAAAGGATTTGTAAATACTGATTTCAATATTTATAAAGCATTTTTCTGACATGAATAATCAGTTATAACTCATTGATACACACATTTATAAATGTTTTACTCATCATTGTTAAGCTTATTAGTTAAGGATTAGTGAATGTTTTACTCATCATTAATAAGGATATTAGTAAAGGATGAGTGAATACTGAATTCATCATTTATAAAGCATTTTTCTGGCATGTATAATTAGTTATAACTCATTTATAGACACATTTATAAATGTTTTTGAATGAAAGTTTTTTGATTCGTTACTAGTCATAGGGTTTTGAGAGAAGCCCCACAAATCATATGTAGTCAGCAAGTCCTCAAATTTCCCCTGAGTCGGCCCAAAATCTCTGATCAGAGTGAGGGATTCAAACAAAATTCAAACGATTTCTGCCTGGCACACCTTATTTCTTAACTCACAAAAGGTGCTGTCATTTAGCTAATCAGCCACACAGGACCAAAACACATGAATAAAGTCAATTGCCATCTTTACAGTGTTACCTAACTATTTTACAGTGTCACTGTCCCAGCTGCATAGTGTAGTTAAAATTTGACTTCAGTTAGCCCAGAATGAGGTTAGGCACATGAAGTACAAATATGTGCATGTGTGTATTTTGGGTTAAACAGAAATAATCTTCACACAGAATCTCCACCAATAAACACATAGTGTGTGTTTATGTGTATAACTGCACGCGAAGCGTGCATGTCTTTGTGTGTTTTTATTTTTATAAAGACCATTGGAGCCAAGTTTAAACAAGACCCCCACTCATAAACTGCTTGGTGACATCAGTCTGTTAGGGAGGGCAAACACCAACAGGAATATCTCGAACACAGCTCAAGGTCAGGTGCCAGATGATGATCATCAGCTAATCAGGCCACACATGCCTTAAACACATGAATGAAGTCTCCTGCCATCTCCAGAACTATTCCAGCATGTCATCCAGCTGAAATGCTGCTTGAGGCCGGCCTGTATTAAAAAGTTACAGCCTGGCAGCGGCCCGAGCCCCACTCACGATTCCTACGGGAATTGTCTAGTTTAATGTCTCCTTTCGTCCCGCTTGATTTGACACAGCTGACCAATTAACGTGCGCACGCACCAGCTGACAGGACGGGCGCGCTCGCGGCAATTATTACCCATAAATACAAACTGCTTAGCTCTTACAGTGGAAACTACTGCTCCAACTGTAGCCGAACTCATGCCGAATTATAAACAAACCTACCGGGATCGTTCCCAGGTGGATACAGGTGCCTACCTGCTCTGGTGAGTGCTTTCTTAGAAAACACAGAAATCCTAGACGGGGGTTGGCTATGTGTTGTGCACATCACTGGGAAGCCGAGGCTGCGCTTCACGTATCAACTGGCAAAACAGCTGTTCACTGTAACAATTACCAAGAATTAACCAATGACATGCTTTGGTAAAGTCAAAACATTATAAACTTGAAAGAATTATTTCAACTTGGCTCCATTGCAGTTAATCAAAACCAGAGGTGTGTGTTTGCCTCATCTCTATTTCATAACTTGAAAAATGCTTGACATAAATGATAACTACTGCTGCTTTGTTGACCTATAATGGTATTGGGCGAGTCAATTTCCTTCCTCTGTTCCTGATTGTTAGGTCTTTTTCGGCCTCAGCTTTTATATTTAAAGGTGCTATGAGGAGAATTTATCGCTGGCGTAATGCTGCGTTCTTGTAACCTCGGAAATGGGAGTGACATCAACTCCGACTTATCGGCGTTCCAGTTGAAGTCGGAAAAAAACATGCCTAACTACCAGGCTATTGTTAGCTGTTGTTAACATGCCCTGCGTTGTTGTATGAAGAATGTGATTATCACTATGGCAGCATTTTTGTAAATATAAGTCTAACAATACTATGTATGCAGCTGATCTAGAGCGACACACCCCAGTCAGAAGTGCAAATAAATTGATTATTACAGGAGCTAAATAACTGTTCACACTGGGGGCATCCATCTTCGATTGACACCTCGGGGTGGCGAGGTTTCACCGAGTTCCCAGTAGGAAATTCAGACTTCGGGGGACGTTCCAGTTTTAGTTTCCCACTCGGAGCTCAAAATTCCTACTTCTGACTACAACTTGAACGCACCGGAGACGTGAAGCCAAATGTGTTTGTTTGTTGTGGTAAATGCAGCATGGATCTTTGTCGGAACTCTGCATTGCTTTACAACTTCTTTTTCAACAACTTACAGGATGCAAAGCCACGAGGTAATGTATCTCTTTCTAGTTACGTAGCGGTAGTTTTTGATGTGTGACGACAAGCAATGCGGGGAGGAGTTATTATCGTAGTTGTAGACGGCTATATATCGCTACTTACAGCCCGGCGCTCTCAGACTTGTAATATAAATAGTAAAATAATATAAATTTGCTCTAGTTTTAATTGTCTGGTTCCCCGAAGTTGAGTATCCAGACCAGTCCAGCCCTGTCCGACCCGACCAGGAGGCTAAAGAATAGCATTTATAGATAACCTATTTAGATGCTATAAAACTCATCGATAAGTGTGTATTTCGATCAGGCATACATCTAAAAGTGAGACTTTTTTGTAATTACTTAAAAACTCCTCACAGTCTCTTTAAGTACAAAATTAACAAAATATCATGTGTAAGTAATATACAGTTATACTCTTGCCATGCATTTTGCAGGACGATGCAAAAAAGAACAAGAAAGAGTTTGAACCAACCCCCTCTGAGACCTGATACCCCTTTTCAAATGTAACAGATACAGTCTGCCACCTAGTGGACGTTGTTGAGTCCTGCAGCCACAGTAGCTTCTCATGACCCACATTTTAATGTGAATTACAGTCAAAGGTGAGCAGTGTCCCAGTGACAGCTAAGTGCAAACTCCCCATCCTTTACATAGATATAGCTACATTTTCTTTTACACCACCATCCATCCATATTTTAAAAAAAGGATTGATTTACAGAAAATAATTAAATAAACTTGAATTTTTAATCAACAATACTGTTGTTTGATTAAATAATTATTCAACATGTTCAGACTGAGCCAATTAATTATTTTAACAGGATAAAGTTATTAACAAATGGGTGGGTCCAGGCAGAAAAGTTTTCCTGAAAACTTTGCTCATATATGAGTGACGACATACTTGCAGTTTTCTCCACAGAATAACACTTAAGTCCTGCTGTCTTTTTTTCGACCTGTGAAAATGTGTCTCTTTCTCTCTGTGTTTATGTTGCAGGAAGGACATCACAGCCACACAGGAGCTGCTTGTGCGCTGGCTCTCATTCATTCTGATGTAAAAACAGAACTAAAAGTACCAGAATTGCGTGTTGCAGCTGTAAGGCCTCAAATATTTAGCCCTGGAGCAATTTACTTATAAAACAGCATATTTATATCATGAAATCAGGTTGTTAACATGTTTTTTATTAAACAGGTGATGACACAGTGTAAAGACATTTTTATTTGAATACTAAATTAAAATAGCATATTTTTAATACAGAAATATTTACATTTTACAACATTTTAGAAATATGTGAAATGCATCTTTTTACCATTTTTCTTATTTTTAACACAATGTTTTATTTATAAATTATGTCTACTTTCAATGCAACATTATAACACTAAAACTCGCCTGTCTACCTGGTGTAAACACAGACTTTGAAGTCATCAAAGTTGCGTACTGCACCTGTAAGGTCTCATATCTGCATGAGACAGAACGAGCTGGTCACCATAGTAATGCAAGCAGTGCAGTCACGAGTGTAGCAGCTGAGCATTGTAAGCTAGTTAGCGTTAGCTCAGTATGTAACAGAGTAAAGCTCCTGAATAAAGTTACACTTCCCACTCACAAGAGTCTGTAACGTTCCCATTAAGTTCCCATCACATTCACGGTCAATTTACATCTTAACGGACGCCTTTGGATGAGTTTTAAAGTATTAAACTACTTAATATGAGCTTTAAATGTATGTCTTAGCTTTGTCTCTCTGAGCCTGTTTCTCTGTGATGAGTCTGCAGTTAATGACCAGGGAGACGTGCATCCAACCTGCTAGCTAAAAAAGGCTTGAGAGTGTTACTAACTGGCTTAATTTCGAGACACATGGTAATATAGGGCTATAGAACATAGAACTTTCCACTCGCAGACACCACAATAACATAAAATAAAAAAAAAGAAACAACACAGTGATTCAGTTCCAATCATAATTCAATTAAAAATCTTACCTTTATCAGTAATTTTGTCCGTGTTGCTGAGTCTTCAGGGGAAAATTTTTGTAAAGTTCTAAAAATCATCAGGCAACGGATTTCTCGGGGGGTGGGACTGAGTGCTGATTGGTTCACAGTTACCAAGAATTAACCAATGACATGCTTTGGTAAACAAACATTATAAACCCGAAAGTATTATTCTTACTTGACTTCAGTACAGTTAATCATAGCCAGAGGTGTGTGTTTGTCTAATCCTTATTTAATAACTTGAACAATGCCTGACGTTAATGATAGCTACTGGCACTTTGCTGACCTATAATGGGGGCTTGGGCGAGTCAGTTTCCTTCCTCTGTTCTTGACAGTTAGATCTTTTCAGGCCTCGTCTTCTATATTTTAGTACAAAATTAACCAAATATCATCTGTAAATAATATACAGTTATGGTCTTGCCATGCGTTTTTCAGGCCAATGCAAAAAAAGAACCGTTAAGAGTCTTCACTGACACCCTCTGCAGCCCGATACCTGTTTTCAAATGTAACAGGTACAGTCTGCCATCTAGTGGACATTCCTGAGTCCTGCAGCCACAGCAGCTTCTCCTGACCCACATTTTAATGTGTGATACAGACTGTCACAGGTGAGTAATGGTCACAGTGACAGTTAAGAACAAGCTCCCATCCTGTACCCAGATACATTAACATTATTTTTACATCACCATCCATCCATTTTTTACCTAAAGTAATGTATTTATTTATAGCACTTTGAAAAAAATTGAATAAACTTAAATCTATTATCAAGAACACTGTTGTTTGATTAAACAACCACATGTTCAGACTGAGCCAATAAATTATTTTAACAGAATAAAGTAAATGTAAACAAATATGTGGGTCCAGGCAACAGATTTCTTGCAAACTAGGGATGTGAACGTGTAGAACCTTTTCTAAACGTTTAAACTAGGCGATTAACCGTCGTGTACACGTCAGGGATTAATGATCTTTTTCAAACGCAGTTACACTTTATAACCACTAGAGGGTTCGGTCTCCTTTAGAAAACCTACTTATTCCATTAAATCAAAGATATTACTGTAGTTATCAGAAAGAAACTTTATTCAACTTAATAAGTAGGCAATCCATCTCATCATTTAAAGGCTTAGGCCTACTTATGACAGGAAGTTAAACAAGCTGAAAATAAAACCATTTATAATTATGACAGACAAGAAAATGTACAAGTGAAAGCTGAAAAAAGGTTTAAGCTTCTTTTTAACTGATTGTTTTAATTTTTGCTCACTATTGTACAATATTTTTTAAAACTTAAAGTGCAAACAGCATCCCTCTTTCACAATGGGAGCCACGTCTGAGTTTAACATGTCTCATAGTAAAAGCAATCTTGAACTGGAGAGAGAAAGCAGCTCAAAAAGAAGCCAAAGTAAGCTGTGAGAGGAAAAACCTTCACCTTTACATGCACAAAGTCTGAAAAAAAAGTAGAGGGGGACTCTCATTACTATTGACTAAACTGTCAGAAAAAATGTGTTTTCTTCCTCCTGTTTAGACGTGAGGATTTGAGATCGGGTCGAGAAAAGCCGACAGAGCACCAACAAACAATATAATGTACAACAACTTGTAATATTACAGTCAAAAATAACAAGCCATGAGCAGTTTTTGTTTTCAGCTGCATGACACTTGGGTATGGAGAAGATTTTGAGCGCTGCACTCAGACACAAGAGCAGCAGCAGCAGTCTCTCCCTCTGAATGTCCGGGTGTTTCCATCACAGGCGCGGTTTCTTATGCAACCCATGCTGCTGTTATAAGCCAGTTTAGCCTGACATAGCTGACACTAAACAGGATTTCCACTGATAGTTTGTTTGAAAAACTGCCACACAGTGCTCCGCTTGATGTTTGCTACCTCTGCGTCTCCGAGGTAACCTGAAGTGACACGACACTGGCTGTGGCTGCAGATCTTTTATATTAATGTAACACTGTGACCCATTCATCTATTATATATGCTGATAACTACACTAGTGGGAACATTTAAGAGTAAAGTTGGTGAATATTACCTAAAGCTTTTAGGCCACATTGTCTCCGCTAAAAATAATACATAAATTAGTGAGAAATGAACGAGGAGGAGGAGAAGGAAAAAATGACGTGTAACGGTTATTGATTTTTCTAAATGTTTATGATTTGTTATCTGTGTACACGGTTACGCGTTTAGCCGTTCACACCCCTATTGCAAACCGTGCTAATGTATGAACATACCTGTTCTCCACAGAAGAACACTGAAGTCTTGTTGGGTTTTTCTGGACCTGTGAAAATGTGTCTCTTTCTCTCTGTGTTTATGTTGCAGGAAGGACATCATGACCACACAGGAGCTGCTCGTGCACTGGCTCTCATTCATTCTGATGTAAAAACAGAAATAAAACAATCAGAGTTGCGAGTAGCAGCTGTAAGACCTCAAATATTTAGCCCTGGAGAAATTTGCTGGATCAAAAACAGCGTATTTATATTTTTATCACAGAAATAACAATGAAATATAACAACATTTAACAAACATGAGGAATGCATCTTTATCTTTTAAATTGTATTTTAACATTTTTCTTATTTCTAACACAATGTTTTATTTGTTAATGGTGTCTACTTTTTAATGCAACATTGTAACACTAAACTCACCTGTCTACCTGGTGTAAACACAGACTTTAAAGTCATCAGATTTGCGTACTGCACCTGTAAGGTTTCATATCTGCAAGAGACAGAGCAAGCTGGTCACCATAGTAACGCGAGCAGTCAAGTCACGAGCGGAACTGCCGACCGTTTTAAGCTAGTTAGCATTAGCTCAGTATGTAACGGAGTAAAGCTGGTAAATAAAGTTTCTCTTCACGCTCACACACGTCTGTAACGTTCCCGTGAAGTTCCCATCACATTCACAGTCAATAAAGGTCTTGATAGAAGCTTCTGGATCAGTTTTAAAGGATTAAACTACTAAATATGAGCTTTAAATACACGAGACGTTAACGGGACCTTACAGGGAGAAACAATGTCGGTGTGGGCTGAAAGCTGAAGGTTTAAGGGGTCTTACCTGAAAAAATGCTTTAATGTGAGGAGACAGATCACCTCTTTGTCTCTCTGAGCCTGTTTCTCTGTGCGGTTAATGCAGGAGAGCCGTGTATCCCACCTGCTGGCTAAGAAAGACTAATGACCGTTACTAACAGGTTTAATTTAGAGCAACACGTCAACATAGAGCTATGAAATAAAGAACTTTGCACTCATGGACAGTAATGATATACCCTTATAAAATAAAATAACTTTTGGTTAATACAGTTCCAATCATAATTCAATTAATAATCTTACCTTTATCAGTAATTCTGTCCTTGTTGCTGGGCTCCAGGGTAATATTCTGGAAAGTTCTAAAACTCTCCCGGCAACGGTTTCTTGTGGGGCGGGGCTTAGCGCTGATTGGTTCACTGTTACCCCTCCGCTTTGAATTAACCAATGACACGCCTTGATAAACTTACCGACTTGAAAACTTGAATTTACTATTTTAACTTAAAATAATTTTAGCTAATCAAAACCAGAGATGTGCTTGGCTAATCTTAGTTTCATGACTTGAAAAATGCTTGACTGAAAGATAATTAAGGACACCTTGCTGACCTATAGGGGAGAGTGGGGTGAGTTGAGCCAGTTTTTACTTTAGGTGGTTTTAAAGCAAGGGGTTGGCAGTAATGCCTCCAACTAAAAAAACTGCATGTAGATAAAGTTTAGGATGTGGGGCATCCCTGCTATTAATCACTTAGTCTTAAATAAACAGTTTGAGAATTATAGCTTTAGAAAAACTAGAAAAGCACTTGGAGAGCACAGGCCTCCGCCAGCACCACAGTCCTCTCCCATATTGTGATTTTTACCATAAATATTAGTCCTACCTTTATTACATTTCATTCATACACAGGGTTAAAAAAATTGTGCCAGTGATTTTTGCAGCAAAACAGATCATTTTTGAGGTAACTTGTGCTCCAAAAGGAAAAACTTTGGGGCACTTCTGGGTCGAAAATACTGCCCTTTAATGTCGAATGACATGCAGGAAAGAGTGACATGCACGTTATGAGGCTATCAATGAGCCGGGACTGGGAAAATGCAACAACAACAGAGAGAGAGAGCAGGCACGAAAAAGAACAGTCCAATATAACCATACTACCCCCTAGAGCAGTGGTCGGCAACTAACGGCCCACGGGCCAAAATTGGCCCGTCTCCAAAAATATCTGGCCCGCTAGATGAAATTGAAAATCTGATTTAAAAGGGGCAGGGACGTGCTGGAAATTGGGGAAACCAGGAAAGCTCCCGAACGGCAGGCACACCTAGAAGGCCGGCGGCCGCAGCGCTCGCCACTAAAAATATCAATCAGCAGCCGCCCCCAGTAGGACGAACACAAGCCACCGCGATCGCGAACATCACGGCCGCGCAGCCGACAAAATTAGACGGCCGACAGCCGCAGCGCGGGCCATGAAAATATCAATCAGCACCACTATAACCCACTTTGACGTCATTAGAGCAGCAGTTTACCTCGGGACAAATGTTTTCAAAGTCACTTCATGGACAGAACACAATCAGAGGTCAATATGGACATGATTATTATAAAAAGGTTATGGATTTTTTTTCATAAAATAAAGAGTTTTAGTCATTTTTCCAGCTACAAGCTTGATTAAACAATGCATAAAAGGAGGAGTGATGAGAAAAGGAGAGAGTGCTGGGGCGTCTCCATTACACCCATGATAAACATGAATGAATCATTTGTATTATGATATCTGGCAAACTTGGTGTATTAACACTGCGCCGATTTTTTGAATGGATTGATCAGGCTAAAATAACAGTTTACAGGATGCAGAAACACTGATGATCCACTGCTGTCCATCTCATCCGTGCGTATTTACGCGCTGCTGTCTGTTTCAACGGGACAGCGTTGGTCAGTGAACAGTCTGCTCCTGTCTGATCTGCTCTCAGACAAGCTACGGAACATCAGAACAGATGACAAAACTAAGTTTTTGCCTCTTTGTTAACCTGTTTAGCATGCTATGGCTCTGAGATGTTTGGCTCTCCAGCAGCGATCTGCTATCAGCAAGGTCGGCAGGGGAGAGAGTTCATAGAATAAAATATAGAAATAAATTATAGCCATCATTACCTTTATAAGAGGCCACTCGAGGTGAGCTGCTGTAACCTTGGGTTCTGCGTTATGGGAACAAACTTTTCCAGCATTGTAAAGCACAGTTATGCTCTGTTTGTTGCCCCTCATGCTGTGCCTGATGTCATTAATGTTAAACTAAGCATGTGTGTCACTTCTGAAGCCTGAGCTGTTCACATCACAGTCTGCAGTCAGGCCACATTTACAGGAGTGATCTGAACAGCCAGACAAAAAAATCGGATTTGAGCAAGAAATCGGAATTGAGCATTAAGGGCTGCAGTGTGAACTCGCACACTCGTCTGAGAAATAAAGTTACTTTATTTAAAACAAATCACTTTCTTAAATTAGCCTATATTTTGTATACACACGATATAATAGTAGCCTTTAGATAAGGGGAAAACATTTTTTTAAAAGAAAAAAACATAGCGGAAGAAAACATGTTTCTGATTGATGTGATGTTTTGGCCCACCATTCAGTTGCTCAGAAAAATTTTAGCCTCACCTAAACTCACCAGCCGACCCCTGCCCTAGAGGGTGCAGGGCTAAATTACACTTAACAATCCCCACATTGTAACAATTTTAACCTCACAAACTTTATACTTTATAAGACAAATTCAATACAAAGTTACATATCTAAAGTTTGTTGAACCTTTTGGTGTGTTCCTGACTCTTCATTTAGCAGCAGTTCAGGTTTTGTTTTTCAGTAAGTGGATAAGCAGGTGAACCTGCTGGTTGGCTTGTCTGTTAAGGGTTATCCTGGGTGTAAATGGATTTCTTTTATTTCTGCTACAATTTTTTTTTTCATATGAAAACACTGCAAAGAGCAAAATCTAGATGTATAGGGGATGACCCAGTTAACTGAAGGATCTTAGCCACTTTTTTTCCCGACAAATTTATTCCCTTCAACAAAAGTTATGAATATTAGAGGATCTGAAAATATGTGAACAGATTTTCCCTTTTTTTCTGATGTATACTCTTACTCTTAGATTCCTAAGGAGCTATGTATATGATTGACCTCCGAGGATTCCAACAGTTGATCCATTCTGGTTTTCACACAATTATATTTTAGTACAGCAGCGCTACCCAGTGGATGGTGTCATAAACACTATTTAGATAGATGAATGAGGAGAAACAGACCATGATGGCCTTCCAGAGTTTTACAGTGGTATGGTGGAAAAAAGTCAACTGTACGGTTACAGTGCCAGTGAAAAGGTTAAAGACTTTACAACATAAACACCAACTTTTCTATGACAATGCCTACAGCACCAACTGAGTACATGTTTAGAGCAAAATGAGCTGCACATCTCAAAACCAGGCCATAAATAACATCCTACCTTCTTCGCCAAGACATTTAACAAGAACAAAATGAAATTCAAAATGAGCACCTGATCGACTGCAGTTCTCTTCACAGATCGGCCTAATACTAAACATCCCACTTGTCAATCCTGCAGGGGAATATTAACCATGCTCCCTTCTGGCTGCACAAACAAGTTTTTGTGGTGGGGATAGTTTCTTGAGCACATCACCTTTAGGGATGACTGTCATCTCCCTTCCTACCTTTCCACAGGGGAAACGAAGGTGCAACAGGGGAAGCTACTGGACTTCCCCTATTGCAGCTCTGTCCAACTCCCCAAGAGGAGTGGAAGCCCTGTCTGTCTTCTGTTTGTAACTGCGTGGCAGGATAGTTTTTTTTTCTAATATTAAGAATGTCGCATAGTTTCAGTGATCAGATGTAAGAATACAATGAAAAGTTACAAAAAAAACACACAATAAAACAATATGTAATGTAACCATAAGTGAGGGTGAGTTGTGCTAGTGGCACAGCACATTTTTTGAGACGCCTTTGTCTTTATGACGATCGATTTTGAAATTGAATGGGGGATGGGGCCTCAGTCACCATCATGAAAACTGTCAGCTACAACCTAATTTTTCTCAAAACGAGCCGTCGTCCAAGCCAGACAGCTACTGTTTGTATCAAAATGCTGTCGGTGATGCTCGACATCTTAGGGAGCGTCGGCAATTCACCATAGCAAAGGAAAGCAGTGAAAGAAAACTCAGTAATGTCACCATGAAAACTGTAGTCATCAAAAACGCACTACACAAGAAGACACACTATTTCTTAAAATATTAATTTCTGCTAATAAGAAATGACTGTAATAATTGCAGAACTCATCTTAAGGATCAAACATCTCTGGTTTGTAGCCTGCTACAGTGCTCACTTCAGAAGAAAGTGAAATGTAATATAAATCATTTTCAGGCAAATACCTCATAAGCAGTATTGACTTTCAGGTCATTTATCAAATTATCCTTTCACAACAAAGTTTTCAGGAAAAAATACAGATATCTGTGAAATAAATTGCATCTCATTAACCATTTCAGCTAGATCATTTTTCCATCACATAATTTAAACTCACTTTCTCCTTTAAAGTAACCATTTTTAGTGTTCTGTTCTTATTTCCTCCCAAATATTTGATTTCACATACCCTATGGCAGTGGTTCCCAAACTGGGGTATGTGTACCCCCGGGGGTACGGGAAGTGACGTAGGGAGTATGCGAATACCTGTCAGGTTTTAAACAGCTGTTTCAGTAGTTAAAGTTCAAACTGTCAAATGTTTGCATTGTGACATTTGATAAAAGCTTGAAGTGTTGGCGGAGAGGCTGGAGGATGGATTTGTGAGGCATCTTGGAAATCTGTAACATAAGTTCCGTCAGACATCCTTTTCATTAAAGCTGTAGTGAGTATTTTACAGTTTCAAATTCATTAATGAAACTGTTTCAGAAATGAACATTTCTATATTCAAAAGTGAGCTGGTGTTGCCCACTGAAATTTGCTGATAAATAAATCTACAGTGGGTACAAAAGAGTATTAAGGCCATTTTAGATGAATTATTATTATTTTTTTTGGGGGGGGGAGATCGAGATAAAGTCATAATGAAAAGAATAAAGTCAAAATTTTGAGAGAAAAGCAAAACTGATGAGACAAAAGTTAAAAGGTTGAGAAAAAAAGTGGTGTTGTGGAAATTTTATTCTGATGCTTGCTCATACTTCACATTTGAGTCACCACACATATGCTCTCCTGTCTCACATAAAGACCTTCACTTCACTTCATCAGCATTTGGATGCTTTAAGTTATGTTATGACGTCTTCCTTACAGGAGCAGAATCTCACTCATAGATGAGATTAATTACATACTCATAGATTAGCTGACTGGCGCATGGATGTCCTTGTCCTTGGTCCAATCACATAGTTCCAACTAAGACATCAGCTGTTTGTGTCGAATAATTTAGAGACGACGCTCGGGCAGCGTCTTTGGATTTACACACATACCTCAATACACACACTAGGGATGGGAATTGATAAGATTTTATCAATATCGATGCTGTCAATGATCCTGCTAGTCGATCCAATTCCTTAACGATTCCCTTATCGATTCCTGCAGATTTTCCATGTAAGCAAATGCTGGTCTGATTTTCATGGCAACAATGTAAAACACATGTCACAGCATGTACAACTGCCTCTGCAAATTGCTGGTGTGTCCACTCACTTAAGGTTGTGTACTAGGTGCAGTTAGGATTAAGTCACAATTCTGATGCTTCTGAACCCTGACAGTGGATGGAATTGATAAGGGAATTGATAAGCAAAAAGATTAATGATATCGATTCTTTGATGGAGCTGTTTCTCAACTGGAGTTGGTTTTCGATTCCCATTCCTAATGCACACACTCAAATATTCACAAACACATATACCAGACACACATATCCTTGAATTGCTATGCTTTATATGTGAGCACTCCTCCTCATGTCTTTAGACTTTCTCTGCAGATGATGGACTGCCCATCTCTGTCCCTTTGATTGTCTCCAGACTTGCAAGCCTGTATTTTTCCCTTTTGTGATAAAACTCACAAAGGCAGCATTTGGTTTAAGATCCTTCTTTTTTCATCTTTTTTCTTTCTTGTGAAAACATACAAATTTGCCATTACAACGGAAGTCAAGAATAAATTTGACAAACAATTTATTTGGACTTTATTCTCGACTTGTCGACTTTTTTTCTTGTCATTTGACTTTTTCCCGACATTTTGACTTTTATCACAAAATTCTATTTGGACTTTGTCATCATTGAAATTTAATCTTGAAATTTCAACTTTAATATCGACTTTGCCAAAATCGTTTTCTCCATCTAACATGGCCCAAACACTCTTCTGTAAGTGAGACATAATCTATTTAAGAGATTTTATTTGTATGTTGTACAAACTGAATGTGGGAGGTTGAGGGTGGCTGCAGGCTTGCAGACACATTTCTTTTTCTAGCTGCTATAAGACTGTGAGAAAAGGGGGTACATGGCTGGGGGATAAATGTCTGAAGGGGTACAGGCTGTGAAAAGTTTGGGAACCACTGCCCTATGGGATTAGTTTTTAATGCTTTAAAGTTTGATAAGTTTGAAGATTACAGAAGTATTTTTTAACACATCATTTCTTTTTATCTGTTATACCAGAAAGTGTTAAATATAAAAAGAAATGATAATAGGTTTCATTTTCAGCTGTTTTTTTCATTTCCCCAATAAATGTAGATATGAGATATGATGTGAGATATGTAAAAAATAAAAACCTTTTGTGTAAGATAAATGCTGGAGAAAATGTTTGTAAAATCTTATCAGGATCTTTGTGCCTGTTATAGGCTAATGAAAATATAGTTGAATAACAGCATTTAAAATAAATTAAATTTCTGAAAAGCTCTCTTCTCTAAAGTAAGGGCTGCAGTATAAGCTACAGAATATGTTTGATCATAGAGGTGAGTTTGGTATTGCCTATTTAACAGCAGTACAGTTATGCAGTTTTATGGTCATCAATCATATTAACAGCAAATTAATATTTAAAACAAATCAAATCACAGACATCGAGTTCAAACCAATTTCTCTAAAGAGAAAGAGCTAAGAGCTGTAGTATTAGTTGGATGAGATAAACATCCAAGTATTTAGAAAAATTTAGAAAAAAATGTCAGTAGAGCTCATAAATTTAATTGCATTGGCTTTTTTTTTTTATCAAAAAGTCCTGTGAAATATCTTAATTTATATTATTTTTATACTGTGACATTATTTTGAATAACATAAGGTCTTGTGTAGTGTGTTTTTGATGACTTTACAGTTTTTCATGGTGACATTACTGAGTTTTCTTTCACTGCTTTCCTTTGCTGGTGAATTGCCGACACTCGCTAAGCCGTCGAGCATCACCGACAGCATTTTGATACAAACAGTAGCTGACTGACTCAGAGGACGGCTCGTTTTGAGAAAAATTAGGTTGTAGCTCACAGTCTTTATGACAGTGATTAAAAATATGATTCAGATCAGTAAATATCTTTCTGACTTTGCCCGGTCAGAAGGAGGAGGCGTCAGCGGTGTGTAGCAATGCTGCACCTGGTGCGTTTACGTTCATGATCGTCAAAGTTCTGTGATGAAAAATGAATAAACATTATACACATATAAAAGACACACTCCAGAGCATGGTGGGGGCCACAAATAATGATTGGATAGGCTGCTTTTGTTTCTAAGTTGAGGTGTGTTTCTGCTCTTGAAGGTGTTTCCTTCTTCTTAAACAGCACTGGGCTGAAGCAGGCCGTTGACATTGACGTGCTCTCTTAAACAAAGACAGCAACACTGCCGCCTAGTGGATGGAGGGGGCGGGGCTCTAAACACGTGAATATTCGAGAAGGGTCTGTCTGCGGCCCGCAAGATGGAGGCGTGTCATGTTGTGGGCGTGTCGCGTAATGACGTAATGACGTAATGACTACACGACACGCCCACTAGCTAAGACGGAAATCACGGAAAACCACGCGAGACACTGTTAAAAGGAAGAAGACGAAAAATAAGAGGGAAAAGAACGTTTGGTCTGTGGTTTCTCTTACACAAATAAAACCTAACGTCACCCATCTGCTAACCCTTAACCTAGCCATCACTCTTTTAGTGCCTAAATCTAAGTTTCCCCTTGAATATAAATATACATTCATACATATATATACATATATGTATGTATTTTAGCTCATTAATTCTTGTCCCGAGTTGTTTAATTATTATTATTATTTCGTGGCAGAGTCAAACAATATTAACATTTCAATGCTTTTAAATCACTTCATTATAAGGCAACAAGCAAAACGGTATTTAGTGTAGAAACGGAACAGAACGTTCAAACTTTAAATGCTACCCGGACTCATATCTCTTTAAGAACAGTATAGTGGGTTCTGTCACGTAGTGACGTCACTACAGAACACGCCCACTACGCGACAGAACCCACTACAGGACACGCCCACTACAGGACACGCTACTGGACATGCCTCCGTCTTGCAAGCCGCAGACAGAAACACTTGGAATATTCTCTGCCTGTGTGTGTGTGTGTGTGTGAATCTCTGTTTGTCTCAAAAATAGATGCCCTGCCTGTTGATCGAGGGACAGACTTTGAATGATTCCCAAGCACAACTGAAGATTAACAAATGATAAGTCATGATAAATGCTCTCACGAACTTTAAAACTACATGTGAAAATCGTTGATATATTTGTGAACCTGAAAAATGTGTGAAAATCATGAATATGGTTGCCGATCACAGAAACATAAAAATTGTGAAAATATTTGTGAATCCCAAAAACACACGTGAAAATGATGTATATATTTGCAGATCTGCAAAGCACATGTGAAATTCATGATCATTTGTCCCCAATTAATGAGATAAATCCCTCCAAATATGCGTGTGCATTTCTTGGAAACTGCGTTACATTTGTCTCAAAAATGAATGCAGGTGTCAGTTGATCCACAAACGCACCTCCAACAGTTCACAAGGAGAATTGAAGATTTACAAATGATAAGTTATGATCAATGCACTCACAAAATTTGAAAAACATGTGAAAATTGGATACATATTTGTGAATCTGAAAAATCACATATGAAAATCATATATATCCAGGATACGCAATAGGCAGACCCTGGTCCACATCCAGACAGCGGACCACCTCTTTGTGGACCCAGGGCAGAAAAAAACCCACAGCACACCATTCTCTGACTGACTGACACAAGGTTAGACCGGCCGAGAGAGGAGAGGGAGAGAGAGAGAGCGAGTGTGTGTATGTGTGACTGGGTGCGTGCTCACGCTTGCATTATGGACTGTCATTCCAACGACAATGATGCGCTGATTGGCCAACAACTACACAAGCCTTCAGTCACACACCCTCCTCCTTTAGTGTGTTTTCTTTGCACGGCGCAGGCAGCAGTAACGTCTTTGCAGCAGGAGCGTTGCTCACAACCGGCACCCGACCTCAAAATGGCAAGTCAGAGAAAGGTGGACACTGAATACGCCGATTTAATGACAAATGAACAACAAAAATATGTTTATCTTACCTCCTTCAGGCACAAAGCTAATGTGTCTTTTGTGCGAAAGTACTGTTGCTCTGATAAAAAGTGAAAACATTAAACGCCATTTTGAGAGGGGCCACCACGATTTTGATAGAGATTGCCCCCAGAATCTTTAATGAATGTGCCATAGTTTTTTTTCCACTTATATGACTGAGGTTTTTACAGTTGTTGTTGTATGAGGGTTTAGTTTTGTTATTTTAGCTAAAAGAAAAGGGACACTTTGTTTTACTTTTGAGATGTATGTGAAAATTTGAATTCTCAAGACACTTGATTCACCTTTAGTGAACGCTGTTGTTTATTTTTATTTTATTTTATCAAGTAATACTAAGTAAGATAAAATATCAGCGTGATACTGAAAATAAATAAAAACCCTGATTATTACTGTAGTAATACAGTTACCCAAGGCACAGTTCACCCAGCCTAAAACAACAACAAAAAACACCAAAAAAAATAGTATAAAAAAAAGGGGGCAAAATTTTGAAGGCACGTATGGCTGTGGACCCTTGACTTCCTCAAAATTTCTTTTCTGGACCTTTCAATTTCTAATTGAGAACCCCTGATATATATATTTGTGAATCTGAAAAACACATGTGAAAATGATGGATATAGACAACACATTTTGACAAGATTCTCCTTATGGCTGTACCAGCCTCTGGAATCCAGTACATACATCCTGTTGATGTATGTGCCTAAGGAGAATGTTCGAGATATGGTGATCCTTGGCCAGAATGGCAGGGTGCTTTGCATGTTCAGGTAGAGCCGCCCTACTTAATCGCCCACCAACTCTCAGGATACCATCCTCAAAAACACAGAAGAGAGCCTGAAGATGTGACTACTCCTTTTCACACTTCTACCACTCTGTAGACTGGAGAGCTTGTCCAAAAAACTTGTTCTCTGGCAAAATCTGATTTCTTCTTCAGCTTTCAACAACTCATCTACTGTGAGGAGACCTTTCATTACTGGATCTTTGGCCACTCAATTTTCCTGCTCTGAGAAAGGCCATTGTTGTTCCTTTGAGTTCGACTGGGTAGGAGCTGTGTCAGACCTTTTCCTCCTCTGGCTAAGCCACCGTAACAAGTACTGATAATCAAGCCTAATAATCCAAGCCACAGCCCTTCTCAAACAGGTCCAAGAGGAAAAATAATGGACCAAACACAATGCATCCACGTTCTCTGAACTCCGTAGTGCTTTCACTGCAACACTGACCTTAACCTCTGGACCATCTGGCAGAAGCTCGCCCAAACAGTCTGGACTCACTCCAGTCCTGCTCTGGCTGTAGAAGATATGCACGTCCTGACAACCATGTCTCACTCCTCAGAAGCATGTCAGCCTTAAGTCCTCTTGAAGCTCCATCTGCTGGATTGGTTAGGGTGTTTACATACCTCCACCGGGATGGTTGCGATGTCTTGAGTATTTCAGAAACCCTATTAGCAAATAAGGTACAGAACCTTGAAGTCTCATTCGTGATATACTTTAGAACAGATGTGCTCCCCGTCCAAAACATTGAGTCCTTTCGTGACATGTGAAGCTCCCTTTTCCAGAAAGCATCCGAGCAGCTTCCCATGGTAGCAGCTGTGAGCACCATGCGAGGTATTGAGACGGACTTCAAAGGAGATACCCTGGATTTTCCCATGACAAAGCTGCTATGCACCTGTGAGTATGCATCTTGTAAGAGTAGATAGGTCACTGTCCCATAACCATTTTCACTTGCATCTGTAAAATGGTGCAATTGTGCAGCAGTGACTTCTCCAAAATCTGGGACTTTAGGTACTGGGCAACCTAGAAGTGCCCTAACTGATGTAGCTCCTTTAACGAGTTTGTCCATTCCTTTGCAGCTGATGGTGGTATGGGGTCATTCCAGCCGAGTTCCTGCCTACACAGCTCCTGTAAGATGATCTTAGCGGAGAGGACAACAGGACTCAGGATTCCCAGGGGATCATAAATTGAACAGAGAGAATCCCTCTGCAGGTTGGAGGCCTGTCCTGCACCATGATTTTGAACTTAGAGGCATCAGATCGAATACAGCATTGCACTCCAAGCACTCTCCCAACTGACATTACATCATGAGCCAGATCCAAGTCCTTAATGCCTCTTTCTCTTTGATCTTCTGGAATTTCCACCATCACTGCACATCTGTTGCTTATCTATTTTGTCAACTTAAAGCCTCCCTTAGAGCATATGGAAACCAGGTCATGATCAAGCCTCAATGCTTCTTCTTCACTGGCTGTTGACACCAGACAGTTATCCACATAGAAATAGTGCAGAAGCTTTACAATAGTTTCTGGATGGAACTGTTCTTTATTGTCCTCTGCACATTTCACCAAAGGAACCTCAGCAGGTCAGCGTCCTCTTTTGGTACCCGGACTTGGTGGAACATAGACTCTATGTCTGCTGTGATCACCACCAATTCTATCCTGAATTTGACTAAAACGCTGATCAGTGAGTTAGTGAGATCTGGTCCTTGTAGCAGTTGATCATTGAGAGATATTGACTGGAAAGAGGCTGCACAGTCAAAAAAAAAACCACAGGTTTTTCCTTTCTGAGGATGGTAAATACCATGGTGTGGGGTGTACCACAGTCTCCCACCACTACGTATCAGCTAACCTGAAGGTACTTGCTCTGCATATCCCTTAGTGACCATCTCATTCATAAAGTCTGTGTACTGCTGTCAAAATGCTGGGTCTCTTTCGAACCTCCTTCTTAGATTTAGAGCTCGCTGCTCAGCAACCTTCTTGTTGTTTTGGCATGTTCACACAGTTGGTTTTCAGAGGCAATGCCACCTGGTAATGACCATGTACAAGCCTGGTCGAATCCTGGACCAGCTTCATGAACCTTTGATCTTCTCTTGAGTGACCAGGCTGTTCATCATAACTGCATTATGGGAAATCAGTTTTAAACTGCTGCTTCTAAAGCTCCTCCAAGTTCAGGACTAAGATTCTGTTAACAGTCACAACATCCATCCCCTCACCACTGTCTCCTCCCACTGGTCCATTAACAATCCAACCCAACATAGTCTTCACAGCATAGGCTCCATCGTCCATGCTACAGATAATCAGCAGCTCCACTTCTGAGTCAATCAGAGGTAGGAGAATGTCTTTCAAGGACAGCCACTTAAGAAGATAATTTTGACATGGAATATTGCCCTTGTGCACTGGCATACATTCCTGAGTGTAAGTATCAGGCAAGTCACAATATGTTTCCCCATCTAAGCCAGCCACCTCTAATCCTGAAACCGCATGGCTATTCACAACATTCTCTTGACCCATTGTCCGCAAAAAGATTTGTGTTCTTTTGCCTTAGAGGTTGAGCTTGTTCATCAGGTTAATTGTGCAGAAAACAGCTGTACTACCCTGGTCCAAGAAGGCATAGGTGAGCACTGTGCCATTGCTTTTCTTGGATTTAATCTGCACTGGAACTATAGCAAGTTTGCAATGATCACCAGCCCCAGTAAGTCCACTGGAAACCAGAGCACAATCCACTGCAGCGCCTGGTTCTCCTCCTGTCACTGACTCCTTCTCCTGTGAGTAGATGTGAAGCATTGTGGGGTGTTTCAAGCTGCACACTTTGCATGACAGCCGTCTGCGACAGTCCTACTGATGTGTCCTGTACACAAACAGCCAAAGCATTCTCCCTTTCCCCTTAAAAAGGTGATCTTTTCAGTGTGAGCCTTTTTTTCCAATCGAGGGCAAAACTCCAAAGTGTGTCCACCCTCACAAAACACACAGACTTTACTTCCTGAGGAGATCATGTCAGGTTTCCTTCCCTTTGTCAAAGTGTTTTTGTTATCTACAGTAGTCACAGTTGTGGAAAACTTCCCTTTGACTTCAATCTGGGTTTGAGGGTTGTTCAATTTGTACCTCTGCTTAATACTGGTATAGTGTCTTGAATGTCCCCAAACACTGGATCTGTTAGCATCTTTACTTGCCTTTCAATGAAATGAACGATATCATTGAAAGTAGCCCGTTGGTTACGCCTCTCTTGTATTTCACAAGCATTTGTCCTCCATCGATCCCTTAGCTTGTAAGGCAGCTTTTTAACAATCATCAGCATATTTGCAGGCATATCCATTTCAAACATGTATTGCACTTCATTCATTGCATTTGAACATCCTCTGAGAAACAAGGTGTAGTCCTGCAGCGCTTTAACATCCTCTGATTTAATTGGAGCCCATGACAATGCCTTGTCCATATAAGCAGCTACAATCCTTTGTTCATCTCCAAAATGTTCCTGTAATAGAACTTTAGCCTGAGCTTAGCCCCTCTCTGGGTCCATATGCTGGCAGCTCCTCGTAAGACTCCTTGGGCGACCACTAGTGAACTGCTCGAAGAAGTACAGGCAGTCACTATAACTGTCAGATTTACTTTCAACCCCATTTTTGAATGCTCTCATGAACCTGTGGTATTGCAGAGGGTCACCATCAAAAACCTGAATATCTCTTTTGGGCAAATATGATTGCTGCTGTTGCATTAGTAGGGCGGCAGTTCTCAGGGCAGGTGCTGTGCGCTGGTGTGAAGAGGGCTGTTGCATTGGAACAGAGTCAATCAAGCTCAGAGTATGCCACCAACACATCATTGTTTGTATAGTGAGTAGGAAAATAAATATTTATGGATACTTTTTGGAGTCAGGGCTTGAATACTAACAAAACTTGATTCCTCATAAAATCGCAATTAAGACTTATCCCACAATTGATTCATCAACTATTCATATTTTTTAAGACCCCCGTGGACACCCTGTACAAGCTAATTCATGTGAAATTTCATCAACTAAAACAACATTTAAACAATTTAGAAGACTAAATGATGACTAAAACTAAAAGATATCTTAGGCAAAAGAATTAACTTAGACTTAATCAAGTGCTGTCAAAATTAACACTGGACCAAACCACATCACTGATAGAATGTTCTGCAAAAACATCCAGTAGTTTTTTTGTGTAATCTTGCTTAAAGATAAATAATGGTGAAAACACAACCTCCTTGGCATAGGAAAAAATGATAAGACTAAAATCTTTAGAAAAAATATGAGATTTATAAACACGTCCATCAGTTTCATAAATACACTTGTCTGTAAAATAAATGTATTTATCAAGTTAATAGTTATCAGATAATTTATATATTCTGCAGTTTCATTTTTTTTTATCAAATCGTTACTTTAGAATTTTAATTAATACATATAGCCTTTGGTATTACATGAAGGTTAATAAAAAATCAGTTACGAAAAAGTTAATACATTAAAAAAAACTGAATAAGTTTAATGAAGACATTTTTAAGGTTAATATACTTTTAAAAAATATATTGTATCAGTTTACTAACTAGATTGATTGGTCTGTTGGCTTTTGGTCTTGATCAAGTAAATAAAGACATGAAACATAAATTTTCATTATTCTATTTGTATTACATCAGCCAGTTTTCGTTGAGATCAGCGGTTCATACCAGACATCAGCTGACTGATGATCAGCTGTTTCCTGTTAGACGTCTCTTCAGGGGACGCTGCAGAGGAGAAGACATCTCAGGTCTGAATCATCTGCAGGTTTGGACTACAGAGGACACAGAGACACTGAGGAACCAGAAAACCCAAGCCCAAACCCAAACCCAAGCCCAAACGCAAATCCAGGATAGAGGGGCTCAGTGAATGTGGTCTTGATCGAGTGAAGTTGGATCAGTCCATCAGAAGAGACTTTATAGAAGGACAGAGATCCAGCAGGAACGTCCACATACACCCCTACTCTACCAAAGGAGGAAGACGAGGAGGAGGAGATGGTTGTCACTGTGTTATTGTGAAGGAAAGAGTAGCCACGATCAGAGCAGCTCAAACTCCAGGAATGATCATTGTGTCCAAACAAACATTCATCTCTGTTTCCTTTCCTCTTGATTCTTCTGTAGCTCACTGATACATGAACATCTCCGCTCCACTGGACCTCCCAGTAACAGCGACCGCTCAGAGCAGACCTGCACAGCAGCTGAGAATAAGGATCATCAAATCTGTCTGGATGATCAGGATATGACTGAAGCTTCCACATAAATATCACCGTCCTGTTGTCTTTAGACAGGCCGAGTCCTCTGCTCACTGTGTTTGTGTCCACCTCCAGCTCACAGGCCCCTGATGGAGAGAAGGAGAAACATCACAGCAGCAGGTCATCATCTGATCATCTACAACCATCTGAGCTGACGCTCCATCAGCCTGAGGGTTCAGAGTCAGCTCTGTTTGACCTCTGACCTCAAACTCTGCCCCATCTTTCTATCTGAACAAGTTTGATTTCTGTGTTTGTGGTTCCATGGTCCACGTTCAGTTTTCATACGTGATGAGCTGAGATCTGATTGGACAGCAGCTGAGTCATGTGAGGATGAAGCTTCATGTTTAATCTGTCAGATAGAGCTGGATTTAAAGCAGCAGCACAGAGTTGCAGAGGACGTTGTGTCCATAAAACTTTGTTTTCATTCAACAGCCGGAGACGGGATTTAACAGGATGATCCAAAAACAAGTGAATTCACAGACAGACAGAAAAGTCTGTTTGATTAAAGCAGCGAGACTCATTTCAGCTCCTTTCTCAGCTGATAATCAGAGCTGATATCAGTTCTGCCGTCAGTAATCAGTGAGAACCTCTCCTGGAGTGAGGACAGCAGTCTCCTCAGATCTCCTCTCCTTAGTTCTCACATCAGTGCTCTGATTTTAGGCTGAGAATGAACAGCATGGAGGTGTTCATGTGATGAGAGGACGGCTGTGCTGGGACACTTTAGAGCCTAAAACTCATCACAGGAGTTGAACTGAGGCAGAATCAGTCTGTTTCACAGACAGCACACTCTACAGTTTAAGCTCACACTTTTGAATGTCAGAGTTTGGACAGAAAATGCTTCAGATTTCAGACAACTTAAGACTTTTATGGACACCATGTCCTCTGAAACTCTCTGCTGCTGCTTTAAATCCTGCTCTATCTGACAGATTAAACATGAAGCTTCATCCTCACATGACTCAGCTGCTGTCCAATCAGATCTCAGATCATCACGTATGAAAACTGAAGTGACTGATGGTTTGACTGGAGCAGGAAAAACTAAAATCAAGAATCAAATCATTTGTAACAGGAGTTGAATAAGCAGTCAAAATCATTTATTGAATTTTTTTTTTTTTCACTGAATCAGGCTGCTCACAAACTCAAACGTGGTCCTGAATCATAGTCAGTATAGATCTAGAACAAATAGATTTAATAATCAGACTGTTTAGTAACATGTTGGAGCAGCTGCAGCAGGAGGTTTCATTAGTCCGTCAGAGATCTTGACCAATGAGGAGCATTTCTCCTCCATGTCACTCAGTTTGGTCTCTTTGTAAAAGCTCCAATGAGGACATGGACCAGACCTGATCCACCATGGTCTTTAGTCTGGACCAGACAAGAGGACCTGAGGTCATGATGCACTGATGTGACACTTTGGTCTAGCATGGTCTATTAAAGATCCTGAAATATAAATTCATTTTCCCCTCCAGTCTCAAACCCAGTAGCTTGGTTTGGACCCTGCTCACAAGAAACCTTCATCAAATACCTGAGCTGGATCTCTGTCCTTCATTTTAGGAGCCGAGCTAAACCTCACTCACAGAAGAACTTATTCCCACTAGGGATGTCTGAAAATTTCATATCACGGTTATTATCGCTGTATCGTTGCAGTGTGCTCAAAATGTACTTTAAGACAGTCTTGAAGTCATTTAACCCCTTTAATAATATAATTTTAACAGTTCTTTTGTCTTTTTTGTCAGTAACTTTGTAATTTTACAAGGATGTCGAGGGGAAACTGATTGACGACAGTCACCCTGTCTCAAACACCAAACTGCTGTGAAAGACAAAAATGCTCGTGTTAAAAACTGCTTTAAGTCCTCGAGTAAACGAGCAGAGAGAGAGAAAGGATTCATAGAACACTTATAGGATGTCTTATAAGTACATTTGTTTACATTTTTTTAATGATAAGTAAAAGTAAACAATTCTGGCAAGTATTTGTCATTGTTATGTTATAAATGCTTGAAACGTGTGTAATTACAAGACAAGAAAAAAAACAGTTATGACCTTTAAACAGAATTCTCTTCATAAACAACTGTAAATGAACATGTTAAAGTTTTGAGACAGCCAAAAATAAATGTAACCTATTTTACATACACTTAAACATTTTTGTTTGCCTGCAGCATTAGTGTCCATGTTACAGCTTGTTATATTAGATCATGTCCAGGCCTTTTTATTTATTTATTTATTGTTTTAGTAACGATAGTCCCTGAAGCAGTTAGCCCCCTTAATGACTCTCCTCTGATCTCCCCTCTCCATGGCAGATCTCCTCCACATATCCTACTTTAATATTTTCCAATTACGATTGATTAAATCCATGAAACACGAACTATGAAAGAAAAGGACAATCTACTACCAAATACAGCAAAACACGGCGAATAAATGGCAAATGAACAGTAAGAACACACCAGAATTTTTTAACAGCCTTTAAACATTATTTACACAAAAAATTCTGATAAACCTTCTTTAATTCACTCAGGTATGGCTCTCTGAATCCTCTCTCTCTCTGCTCGTTTACTCGAGGAGTTATAGCAGTTTTAATCACGCACATTTTTGTCTTTCACAGCAGCTATGTGTTTTAGACAGGGTGACTGTCGTCAATCAGTTTCCCCTTGACATCCTTCTTCAACCAGACTTGAGCAAAACCGGTTAGTCTAAGCATGGCTCTAACTGCTACACAGAACTTATCAGAGGCCAAACATTGCAAGCTGTGCATGCGTGCCTCTGTCTGTGAGAGACGGCTGCTTCACTGAGGCTTTTCCAGTTAAAGAGCAGCATCACTGTGAGTTACTGACACATATTACCGCGGTTTACCATTTTACCTGTAACCGTTATATCCCTAGTTCACACATTAATCTCCTTCTTGAGACTATTGCAAGGCACCTCTCATCAGGATCTCCAACAAGGACCCCCACAAGATCCGGAGTCCACAAACCAGCAGTGAGAGGATCCTGATGAGAGTAACCATGTAGGTTGAACCCAGAGCCCCTCTGCTCACCCCTCAGTGCATCCATGGACATGCTCCCTCATACTTTAAGGACCTTTTTAACCCAGAGACCACCACCATATTCCTCTACTCTACAATCACCAAACATCTCCAAACTCCACAATCTGGAGATCAGGCCCTCCAGTCTGCTGCTCTAAAGCTGAGGAAAACCCCCCTGACCAGCTGAGGCCCCCATAGCCTGCTGAGACATCTGAAGAAGGACCACAGAGCTTTGTTTGTAGGACAACCTTTCTCTGATCAGACCAACACACCATCTCTGCTGATCTTTGTTCCTCAGACTAACGACCTCTGACCTACATGTCTCCATAGTTTATCCTCTGAGCTCTGAGAGAATCGTTCAGATGAAAAGTTCATGAGGAGTAAAAAGTTGAATAATCATCATTAAATCAAAGAGTAAAAACACTCACACTTCTTCAGACCAGGTTTCAGTCTGTGTGGTCCACCATGGTCCAACCTGGAGACAGAAACCAAAGCTGTGATCAGTTCTTCATTCATGAGGGTCCTGAGATAGCCTCCCTCAGCAGCCCACACCAATCAGGAGGTTTCTACAGAAAACCTTCCCCTCTGTCTCCATCCAGGGTCTGTCTGGGCTCAGAGCTCTGAGTGGATCCTCTTAACCAGGACAGACCGTGGTTGTTAAAACTTTAATAATGTGCAGGGGTGTAACTCAGTTTATAACTGAACTGCTGAATCTCTCTGCAGTCTGTTGTTTCAGTCTGTAATCAGATTACATTTCAGATCTACTCCAGTTTAAGACACTCCCCCACTCTGATGATAACAATCCACTGACCCCTCAGATAAACCTCCTCTCTGTCTCCTGTCTGTTGAATCATAAATGTTCCTTTAAAATTCAACATCAATAAAATTTAAAGATAATGAATACATCAGAGTTTGCAGTGACAGTCTGACTTCCTGTCCAAACTCAAACGAGTCTCCAGTCTCTCTCTGCAGTCAGACGTCTCTGACTCTCATTAATCTCACTTTTCAGGCTGCTGAACATCAACATGTGATTCTTTCTTCTTCTGTGGTGTCAGTGTACCTCAGGATGTTCAGTCTGCAGCATGGATCCGTCCGTCGAGCAGACAGCAGCTTCTCTCCTCGTTCTCCTGGATGATTGTAGCTCAGGTCCAGCTCTGTCAGAGAGGACGAGCTTAGAGCAGAGTCCAGAGACACACAGCCCTCCTCTGAGACCAGACAGCCAGACAGACTGAAAAAAGAAAGACGGACAGGTGAATCCACAGTTTGACATCACAGTATAAGGTCCAGAATGAAGGCCTGTCTGTGGTAACTTCAGTATATAAAGGAGTATGGGAGCCTTTAATCACCAGGGGCCTCATGTACAAAGACTTGTGTGGATTTCATTCTAAAACATGGCTTATGATCAATCTAGAAAACGTTGTATGAACAAAAATATCCAGATGTATGAATCTGTGCGCACGTATGAATCCAAGAACATTTCCTTTGTACATCCCAATCAGCGTGGGACTGAGCGCACATGTTGAAGTACCTGCCTCTTCCTCATCCACACCTCCATTTACACACACAAATCACATTTAAACGAGCCCTGCACCTGAGATTCCTCTATCTGGATGATCAGAAAATGAAAAAAAAAAATAGTAAGATGGTCTTTAAAAAGAATTTCATTGAAAGTACATTTGAGGCACTACTCACTGAAGTGGAGGCACGCAAAAACATGCTCTTTGACACGCTGTCCTAACATAAAATATTGGAATAATATAATTATAAGCAACAAATACAAGATGAGAAAGTGGGAGAGTGTGTGAGTGCCATCGGGTCAGAGGGCACACAAGCAGAGACATCAACATCAGATTGAAGTGGGGGCCCATGTGGTCTGAACAGGTGGGGGTGGGGTGGGGTGACAGGAGAAGAAGCCATCCCGTTTGAATGGTCACCACTCTCTCAGGGGTGGTTGGAGCACATATGGGTGATTCCCAAAGTAAATACCTGTGTAGTTGTGTAACTCACAATATTTGTTCATACACAGCCACATAAGACAGAGCAGAGGTCAGCAAATAGCGTCCCCATTTTTTCTTTTGAACTGAAAGGTGGCTGCTCTGTCCTAATGGAAGATCTCTGCAGAAGAGATGTAAGATGTCACAGAGACAAAAACTTTTTTTAATCATCTGTTCTGTTAGTTTATCTGAGGGCAGATCAGACAGGAATAGACTGTTCACTCGCTCACCCCATCTCATAAATATGTTGTGCTGAATTACATACAGATGCACAGAAGCCACAGATCAACAGTGATCTGTTATTAATAAAAGTTCAAGAACACGTCTGTATGAATGTTGGCTGTGAATTATTTGTCAGGTTTTTAAGATGAGTCGTTAAAACTTTCAGCATGAATATCCCACTGAATGAAAAAGACATTAGACATTTCCTTTCCTGAAAAATGTTATTTCTGCCTAATAAATCCCATTAAAGATTTTGGTATATTATTAATTAAAAAAACAACAGATATTATAATACAAACAGGGTAAAGAGGTGTGATTCGTGACACTATTAACATGGATCAAACCCTGTTGTTGCAAATCAGCGCAGAAGTGTGTCAGAGAAAAGGCGAGGCTGATTTCACACTTTAACGCACGGGGTTATTAAGGTGCCTACATAACACACAGAGACAATTAGGGGCTTAAAGATGTAGTTTTAAGATGTAGTAGTTTAATCAGCAAAAAAACGGAAGTCACAAACTTCAACCACTGGTTAGTAATGATACTGTAAAGATGGGATGAAATTTGGGGCGCACATGCTCAGTGCACATAATGGGGATTATTTTAAGACAACTACTGTAATAAATTTACTGACCAAGAATCATGCAAAGTGCCAGTGTGTAGTTTGTTTCGTTTTTTTTTTTTAACAATTGTTTAAAAAAAACAGCTTTTACACTTCACATATGACCTTTACATTGATCTAATAAATTATTTCATGTTGACATACACACATTCATCATGTGATGGCTCTTTTATAGCAATGTGTGTGCAGTAGACAGCTCTGGTCACATTGGGGAAATTGTCTTTTACAGCAAATTGTGTTTAAATGTTGAATGCCGGCTGCTGCTCTGCGCAGGAGAGGACTGCCCTCGGGAACCAAAAACGGCTGATGATCCGACTGATGATCGTCATCATTTGTCTGTTAATCCTCTCTATCTTCGAACACATGCTCTCTTAGTATTGCAATATTTACAATGTCTACTTACACTGCTAAAGCAGCCGTTGTGTTAAAAGGTATTTTCTCCACCGATTTTACTCATGCAACTGCAGACATGTGGGTGTGTTAATTGTTCATAATTGTTTATTGTTGTTTTGTCTCTGAGAACTAATTGTTTTTACATTTATTTAACCTACTTAACAATTTCCTTGGCATCACCTCTAAGTGTCGCCTAAAGAGCGACAGCACAGAAACGTGCATACGCCAGCCATGGAGTTGGAGTGAAGCACTGCACATTTCCACAATCATTTCACTCTTGATACTTCTGTACTTTGCTGTGCGTATGCACCCCTTGTACATTAGACCCCAGGACCTTTAAAGTCCTCTATAGTCCGGGTCCAAGGGGGAGACGCCCTAAGAGACTGGACAGAAGACCATAGATTTAGGGACTCTGTCCTAGTTTGATTTATAGAAAATGATAAATGGTTTGGATGTGCTGCTGATTGATAATGTCGGTCATTTCACAAACTCAGAGATGTTCAGGTCTAACAGCTTTGACCCTCCTGTAAGCTTCAGAGCTGTTGGTCTGTTCCTGCAGAACCTAATCCACCCTGAAATTTAATTTGGATATTTTTACGTTTACCTTAGAGTTCCCAGTCTGCAGTTTGGACTCTGCAGTCCAGCAGACAGCCACTTTACTCCTGAATCCTGCAGGTCATTGTTACTCAGGTCCAGGTCCCTCAGACAAGAGGACTGTGAGCTGAGGACTGAGGACAGAGCTCCACAGCATTTCTCTGACAGTTTACATCTGCTCAGCCTGAAAAGATTGACAAAAAACTCATAAAATGAAGGAAGTTCCTTGATCAGACTTCAAAGAACGTCTAATTCTGTCAAAGCACTGATTGTACGTGCTTGTGTGTAAGACCTATTTAATCCTCACCTGAGAGTTTCCAGTCTGCAGTTTGGACTCTGCAGTCCAGCAGTCAGCTGTGTTACTCCTGAATCCTTCAGGTTGTTGTTACTCAGGTCCAGGTCTCTCAGACCAGAGGACTGTGAGCTGAGGACTGAGGACAGAGCTCCACAGCTTCTCTCTGATAGTCCACATCTATTCAGCCTGAGAGAGAAATCAATAGAACATACAGAGCAAATAGTAAATGATCCTTCTAAAGAAACATAGATCTGATGTAATCTGTGCAGGTAGATGCACCTACAGAGCTTTGCTGGAGGCTTTGACCACTGGCAGCAGCCTCAGAAGAGCCTCCTCTGAAGCAGAGTATTTCTTCAGGTCAAACACGTCCAGGTCCTTCTCTGAGGACAGTAAGATGAAGACCAGAGCAGACCACTGAGCAGGAGACAGTCTATCTTTGGAGAGACGTCCTGATCTCAGGGCCTGTTGGATCTCCTCCAGCAGAGAACGATCCTTCAGTTCATTCAGACAGTGGAACAGATTGATGCTCTTCCCTGCAGACATGTCCTCACTGATCTTTGACTTTATGTACTTAACTGTTCCCTGATTGGTCTGTGAGCTACTTCCTGTTTGTGTGATGAGACCTCTTAGAAGGTTTTGATTGGTCTGCAGTGAAAGACCCAGGAGGAAGCGCAGGAACAAGTCCAGGTGTCCGTTTGGACTCTGTAAGGCCTGGTCCACAGCTCTCTGGTGGACGTGTTTCAGATTCTGAGGTTTGACTTTAAACATTTTAAGGACCTTGGATGTTCTCTGTTCTTCTGCTATCAGATTGACTCCAGAGTTGATGAAGGTCAGATGGACATGAAGAGCAGCCAGGAACTCCTGAACGCTCAGATGGATGAAGGAGAACACCTTGTCCTGGTACAGTCCCCTCTCCTCTTTAAAGATCTGTGTGAACACTCCAGAGTACACTGAGGCTGCTCTGATGTTGATGCCACACTCTGTCAGGTCTGGTTCGTAGAAGATCAGGTTTCCTCTCTGCAGCTGCTCAAAAGCCAGTTTACCCAGAGACTGGATCATCTCCCTGCTCTCTGGACTCCAGTGAGGATCAGTCTCTGCTCCTCCATCATACTTGATGCTCTTCAGTTTGGACTGAACCACCAGGAAGTGGATGTACATCTCAGTCAGGGTCTGGGGCAGCTCTCCTGCCTCTCTGGTCTTCTGCACATGGTCCAGAACTGTGGCAGTGATCCAGCAGAAGACCGGGATGTGGCACATGATGTGGAGGCTTCTGGACTTCTTGATGTGGGAGATGATTCGGTCGGTCAGATCCTCATCTCTGAATTGTTTCCTGAAGTACTCTTCCTTCTGCTGGTCAGTGAACCCTCTGACCTCTGTCACCATGTCAACACATCCAGGAGGGATCTGATTGGCTGCTGCAGGGCGTGTGGTTATCCAGAGGTGAGCAGATGCGAGCAGGTTCCCTCTGATGAGGTTGATCAGCAACACATCCACTGAGGTGGACTCTGTGACATCAGTCAGGATTCTTGTTTGGTTGAAGTCCAGAGGAAGCCGACACTCATCCAGACCATCAAAGATGAACAAGACCTGGAACTCCTCAAACCTGCAGATTCCTGCTTCTTTGGTTTCACTGAAGAAGTGATGAACAAGCTCCACCAAGCTGAACCTCTGCTCCTTCAGCAGATTCAGCTCTCTGAAGGTGAATGGAAACATGAAGTGTATGTTCTGGTGGGCTTTGTCTTCAGCCCAGTCCAGGGTGAACTTCTGAGTGAGGAATGTTTTACCAATGCCAGCCACGCCCTTCGTCATCACTGTTCTGATTGGTCCATCTTCTCTAGATCGTTCTTTAAAGAGGTCTTCTCCTCTGATGGTCTTCTCTGGTCTGTGTGGACCTCCGGATGTGGTCTCAATCTGTCGGATCTCATGTTCCTCATTGACCCCTCCAGCCTCTCCCTCTGTGATGTAGAGCTCTGTGTAGATCTGGTTCAGCAGGGTCAAGGTTCCTGCCTTAGTGATCCCCTCAAACACGGTCTGGAACTTCTGCTTCAGGTTGGACTTGAGTTTTTGTTGGCACAGTGCAGCCTGAGGTCCTGGAGGAAAGATGGCAAATTGTATTTAAGTCCTGAGGTCACAGATGGTTGTTTAGATCATCAGAGTGAACTACAATGATTTTATTATAAACACGGTGATGATGAACACCAAAGTGGAGCATATTTTAGAAATGTAACCCTACACTGTCAATCTCCATCGTATTGATCTGAAAAAAGTTCTTGCCGTTCCACAGATGGTCAGCCAGCTCGTCTTGATTCATTCTCCTCAGAAAGTCCACTGTGATCTTCAAAAATGCCTCTCTGCTGTTACTCTGCTCCTCATCCTTACCAAGCAACACATCCTCCCTCTGAACCCCTAAGCATTCTGGGTAATCTGGCCCTAAAGATCTCTTGATTCTCCTTAGCTCGTTCTTCATAAAGGTGAAGATGTTCTCCTCCAGCAGCTGAGAACAATGACGGAGTAGAAATTCAATGTGTAGATCACAGCCTGAATCATCTGACAGTCTGTCTTCTAAAATAGACCAGCACAGAGACTGGATGATGGTGGACCATCAAGTCTGAAGATCATGGAGTTTAAGTGTGATGGTCTCACCATAAATATAGAGTTCAGCTCTGAGTCAGGCTGTTTGAATCCATCACCGAGGAGTCCAGAAGTTTCGTGCTGAACTCTGTGGATTAAAACAACAGGGAGATTTAATGACTCAGAGTGAAGATAATCAGAGTGACTCAGCATTACCAGTCAGAATATGATTTTTATCATATGCACCATTTAGCTGCTAAATGGCTTCTTTCTCTGACTCCTCCTCTCCTGCCTAGTGTGCCATTTGTTTGGGTAATCCTTAGTCCTTTTCTGATAAATGGCAACTGCTTTAAAGGGATACTTCAGGGTTTTTTGTGCTGTGTGAGGTGCATGGCATGAGCCTAAATGTATGTGTCACAGCTCCATTTCTTTCTGCTCAGAAAATCTCAGTAGAGATGCCAATGCTATACACTGCTCATTTGCAGCCGTAGTTAGCCAGCCAGTTGTAGTCAGTGTGAGCAGTTAGCTTAGCTTCCCCCCAGCAGTCCCAGAGCAACAGGGAGGTAATGGTGGGGTCAAGGTCTGAGGTTAGCATAGCCGGAAGACGTAGATCCACTCGGAACCTCTACTAGTCTACTCGCGTCTCGAAGAGGTTTGCCCACTTAGTGATACACAAGCTCAGGATCATAGTCTGATTATTGCCGATTAAAATCAGAAACATGAAGGTGATGAAGTCAGCGGGAATAGTTATGGCCCTTTTCTATTGGCCCTACTGTACTCTATCCTACTCATCTTGTGCTGCTTTTCCATTAGCCCCAGTTGCCTGCCCAATTTGGTGCAGTGTCGCTGTAAACAGCTGAGCTGCACCGCGGTGACGTCATTTTGAGCGCGACTCAACAATTTGTGGCTTTTTGTCACAAAGCGAGTAAAAAAGGAAAGCAGAAGAAGGCTGCAGGTGGTAAGAAGAAATACCCCTTGAGAAGCACAGGAGAGTTTTGGAAGCTATACAACAGAATGAAACCGAGGACGAGAGCAATCGAGCTGCAAGCAAAAGACGTATGAGGGTAAGCTAATGATAGCTACTGCTAGCATGCTAGGTCGTGGCGCTCATGACTCATCGATGATGACATTGTCTGACCAATCAGTAGCCGGTAGTTGGTCACGTCATCTTTAAGTATCCACTCAGCTCGCTTGGAACCAGAGCGGAGTAGGTACTAAAACTAGCTTGTTATAGGAGGTACCAGGCTAGAGGAAACATGCTGCAAATTCAGTAGGGCCGAATAGAGTAGGGCCAAGGCGTGCTAGTGGAAAAGGGCCAATAGGTGTATCCCCAGGGCAAGAGCAAGCCACATTCAGCAAGTCAAATCTGAAGCTTCTTAATAGAAATAAACATTATCATTTAACTGCTGCCTATCGAGGTGGAGCTCAGCAAACAATGTGGGTTATTAACTGGACATCTTTTTGAGGAAAGCCTGGTCTGATAGGAAGAGATGGCATCCATCCCACTTTGGGTGGTGCAGCTCATTTGTCTTGAAACATGGCAGTTTGACCCAAAATCATAACCTCTCAGAGGTGAGAGCATTTTACAAAGCTGCAGTCCATTACACTCCTCTGTACTTGCTTCCTAACAATTTTCCAGCCATGACTGTTATGCCAGCTATGATAGTGATAAATCTAATAACTAATCCACAGGGACAGTCTGTCCCCCAGTCCAAAACTCACAACTGTTACCACGACAACAAATAAAGAGCTTTTTAACACTATAATTGAATGAAAACTAAAACCTCAAATTTAGAAGCATCCAAATTTTTACCAGTAAATTATCTTATATCAGATAATCACATCGATTTATTTCGTTTGACTGAAACGTGGCTGTGTCAGGAGGCAAATGTCAGTTTAAATGAATCCACTCCTCTCTGTCACACATGAACCACGAGCAACAGGGCCTAGTGGTGTAGCATCTGTTTATCATTCTTATCACTTTATCATCATCTGTAAAGGATATCACCACGTGGGCTCAGGAACACTTCAGAAAACCATCGCCAGTTAACAGTTCATACATCCACAAGGTCAAACTCTACCATGCAAAGACAAAGACAAATATCAACAAGACTCAGAAATACTGCCAAATTCTCTGGGCCGAGCTCATCTGAGATGGACTGAGGTTAAAGTGGAAAAGTCTGCTGTGGTCTGAGTCCACATTTCAGACTGTTTTTGGACACCATGATCATTGTGCTGTCCTCCGGGCTAAAGAAGGAAAGGACTGTCCAGATGTATTCGGTTTATTTTTCCTTTATTTCAGAAGAAAAGACCTTCGAACCTGATAGTGCAGCAGATAAGTGAAAAAATCGTTCACTTGCGGATGCAAGCATGAAATTTGGCACAAATACTCTCTAAGGGCCACTCTTTTGAAAAATAACGTTAGACACTCGAAAATACAAGATGGTGGCCATTTTTCAAGATGGCCGCCCTCAGTATCAAACACTTTTCATTTTTTCAGTTATTTCAACAGTTCAAATGGTGATGCAAGCATGAAATTTGGCACAGACACTCTCTAAGGGCAGCTCTTTTGAAAAATAACATTAGACACTGGAAAATCTAAGATGGCGGCCATTTTTCAAGATGGTGGCCATTTTTCAATGTGGTCAGCATAGGCATCAAACGCTCATTTTTTGAACAGTTCAAATGGTGATGCATCATGAAATTTGGCACAAATACTCTCTAAGGGCAACTCTTTTGAAAAATAACATTAGACACTCCAAAATTCAAGACAGCGGCAGTTTTTCAAGATGGCCCCCATTTGTGTGAAATGCTCATTATTTCAATAGTTCAAATGGTGATGCAGCCATGAAATTTGGCACATATACTCTCTTAGGGCCACCCTTGAAAAATGAGAGTAGACACTCAAATTTAAGATGGCGGCAGTTTTTCAAGATGGCTGCCACCTTAGTCGAATATTGGTATGATGACTGTACGTGGGTCACTTGACTAAAAACTGCTCACGGCCAATTGAATTTTCAACATTGTAGCCTTTCTTTGAGATTTCTACCTGGATCTTTAAATAGTATATTACCGTGTTTATCTGAGTTCCTTGGCCCAGAGGCCAAGATTGTCTTTTTGACTGTGTTTTGTCTAACTCCTACCCCTTGACCTGTCCGATTTGGTAATACCTGCCAGGAGTTGCCTCCAAATGGCATAGCTTTTTGAGGTGATTGAGAGATTGAAACAGAGATGAGTAAAGTAGAACAGCTGTACTGAATGGACAGTGCTAAAAAAATACACAAAAAAACTTAACAATTAGTACTGAATGCTCCAGAGGCAACAGCAGCTCTGACTGACACAGCTGAGGAATGATATTGAGCAGGAAAAAACTCACAAGTGGAATACACAGGTGCTGACATTACAAAGTTACATTAAGTTACATTGATTAAAGAGTGGCCCTTAGAGAGTATTTATGCCAAATTTCATGCTTGCATCCGCAAGTGAACGATTCTTCCAAAATATGCAGTTATCTGCTGCACTATGAGGCATCTTCTCCAGGAGAGCCCTTCAGCAGAACAAATACAACAATATAAAAGAGAGCAGGTAACGGTTTTAACTAATATTACCATTTTACACTCGCCTGTTTTGCTCATACTGCCAAACACGTCTCTATCAAATATTCCTTCATGATAAAGTAATGGTCATTCTCTTTGTTTCTGACAGCAGCTCTTTAAAAACACCGTCTGAAACCAGGGAAGGCGGCTCAGCACTAAGTTAAGGATTATTCCACGAAGCAGCTGCAGCAGCTCAAAACTGGAAATGGAAATTAGCATTTGCTAAATCTGGTACAAAGCATCTTTTCTATTGAAAGACTAATGTATTTGTACATGGTCCCTGTCAAATAAATCAATTAACTAAACTAAACTAAACTGTCTCCCCCCTGCAGTTCTGATCCTCAGAATCTTCAGTCTCAGATTTTAAAGACCTCACGTAGTTTTTAAGATCCACTGAGGGCAGGGAGTGAGGTAAGGAGGGAGTTCACCTGTCAGTGCTCCATACATTAACAGACAGCTGCTTTTGACCCACAGCAAACAGAACCATAGAAATCTTAGAGCAGAGAAAAAGGGTCAATCCCAACTGTTCTTCTTTGCCCTTGCCTTACCATTTAGCCCTTGGTTTTGCGCGCGCGTATTTAGTGAAGGGGTTTCTCAGCTCTGTAAGGTTACGGAGAATGCCTAAGACGAAGGGCCACACAGCCCTTAAAATGAAGATAGATCAGAACCTCAATTGAAAGTAAAGGGTATGAGAATTATCCCATAATACACCATGCCTGCTGACAAGATGGCAGCACGGAGCCTGTGAAGGAAGCACATAAATGTAATTATTAAATTATTACAGAACATATTTTATGACCAATTCAAGCAGAAATCCAAGTTATCCCAAAGGATTCACATACATTTTCCTGCAACTGTAAATATTAGTCATATTTTGTATTGTTGGTTGTATTTAAAAGTTTCTCATTATAAAGAGCTAGCTTTCCCAGCTGTAGCTATGGCTATTGCTGTATCTGCTGACGACACAGCCAGTGAGTGGTTCTGGGTAATGATGTACTGGGAATCAAGTGGCGTCTTGTTTCTTAAGAGTGTGTTTTCACCCCTTCCCCTTGGCCCTCAAAACAGAGGGCTAAGGGGTAGGGGAAAAAGGGGTAAGATGGAGGGGGAGGGCAAAGGGGTAGAATTAGGATTGAGCCTAGCCCTTATCCTCTATGGTCATCTGAAGAGCTCTGTGATTGAGTAAAGATCAATGTGATCACTTAAGGAACAGTGTGACAATATGAATAGGTCCTTGATCATCTCAGGAGCTCTGTGACATCAGATTCGACATTAGACTGACTTTGTGAGGTCTCCTGTTCATGACCTCAGTCACCCCGACATGTGTATGGACAGTTGGTTCACAGATTCTCCTTTGTTTTACTAACTGTCCTCAGAGGGTGGGTCAACCTAAAAGTTACCAGGACAATCTTAAGAGAGGTCACTTTTCATGGACACACAGCTGGGCTCAGGAGGGTCTTGCTTCTCTCCCCTGATAAACAGAATCATCTTCATCGACTTGGAGAAACTAAAATATCAAGGTCAAAGTTCATTATTTTTCAGTTCTCACCTGTCCCCACCAAGTGGGTCCTTCTTAAAATTAAGTAGAAAAGATTTGGACCGGTCGCTCCTCATGGACACACAGCTGAAGTCAGGAGGGTCTCGTCTCTTCATCCTGATCCAAACAAACATCATTCTTCTTCAGACTGAGTGAGCTGTTACTGGACTGAACTCTAAATCAGTGCTGTTTCATTAATACACTTATTTATAATGGACTGATAATGAAGATGATGACGAAGTGGTTGACTTCATTGGTTGCAGAAGCCTATCTCACCTCAGACCCTGGTCTTCATTCAGAAAGGTTTTAGATGGAGGGACACCCTCCTCTGGTTCTTCAGTCTGATCCATAGCAGAGCGCCCCCTGCTGTCGGTCAGCTGTGATGAAGGAGTCAGAGAGCAGAGTGTTAAATACAAACATTGATGGTTGAAGACTTGATCTAATATGATTGTATTTCAACTTGTCCTTCTACCAGCATTGCTGGCTAGGAAACAACAACCATCAAAAAGGATAAATTTATGATTTTTCATCAAATATGATTGTTGTTTACTTTGGATAGTTGTGAATACTTGTAAAAAGTGGAGTTCACAGGAGGATCTTCTGTAGATGGAGAGTCAACAGGTCTGAATCTGCTCTGAGAGCTGGAGGAACAGAGGAACACTCTTACCCATTGATTCAGGTAAATAAATCATGACCTCATGTGGTCAAACTGGATGAAATAAGTGAGTGACTAAGAAAACCAGCTCAGGATGTTCGAGGATGTTCAGGATCAGAGGAGACTATCAGCAGTGAGCAGCTCCCATCACTCAGAGCCTTGTTGATTTAATGCACATTTATAATCGTAAAGACCAGATTCACCATTTAAAAAAATCAAGAAATAAGATTTACTGGTTCTGACAGCAGAGGGCTAACCTTGCATAGCAGATGGGCCTGCCTGATTCAGTTCCTGAAATCCTGAAATATTTCTGTGGCAGATATATGGAGCTGTCCATCTGGCTTGTCAGGTTAGCAGAGGGCATAGTTAGTCAAAAGAGGAGCAGAGCGTTTCTGTATTCTCATTTAGTGAGGGAAAATCCAAATATGAGGGCATGGCAGGATGAACTCAGTTGGACAGTTGTGTTGTTCTGAGGTCTCTGTGGTAGGAAACCATTTGTGGAGTTGCTTGAGTAGGTTTTGGAAAAAAAACAGGATTCAACCATGAGATGATCTGCAGGTGCAGTAAAGTTAGACTTGTACAGGCATGAAAACAGGTCAGGGGTAAAAAAAAAAGGCAAGAAGGTGCCTTTTTTAAATAAAGTAAATATAAATGCTCCCACAGGAAGTAAATGTTTAATATTTCCTATTAAAAAGCATCAATCTGATGCATTTTGAGAGAAAAAACAAGCAGAATTAGTGTAAGAATGCTTAATAAAAGTATCTATGCCTCCTGCTGTGTTAGCCAACATTATGTTTCAATGACACGAGGCCTCTTTTAGCAAACTTTAATTCCTCTCTTGCAGGGATACTCAACCTATTCAGTAAAAAGAGCCATTTTACCCAGCACTCCAACCAAAGTATCTGCGTTGAGCCAAAAAGCACATTTGAACTTTAAATTAAGACGGCAGCACCTGCTGACTTTTTTCATGACAACTGATCTTTCAACAAATTGACATAATTGCTGTGTCATGTTATTTACGTTTCATTATCTTTGCATTATTGTTATACCACAGTATATTAAATCAATAAAATTAGATCTAAATAAAAATAGTGGTGGGTTTACTTTGATGCTAGAGTTTGTCAAAAACAAACATATAACAATCACCTTCTCACACTTGAGTCTGTAGTTACTGAACTATTGGGGGGGGGGGGGCAAACTTTCCTGATTCCAGCGTTCAGCCATGGTCATGCCGCACAGAGGAGTCTATACTGCTGCCAGGCCGAAGCTAACACTGGCTTTGGGGCCAACTCCCAAGCCACTCAAGAGTGGCCCCAAATTAACACGAATGCATAGTTTTAGACCAATTAAACTCAACTCAGCTAGATGGCTTTATATTAGTTAACATCAGTCCTCTCCAGTTTATGATCATTACAGATGCTATTGTTAATATTAGATTGATTGATGTTTTTGATAATTCCTTCATAAAAACTTCCTTTATAACCATACAGACATGAGGACCTTCTTGAAAACGACAACGGCCAACATTGAACAAACCTGTATTCAGCAGAGACAAATATGATCAAGACAGATTTATGATTGGCCCGTGGCTCTTTCACTATCATAAGTTCTTACTTTAGTCTCTTTGTCTCTGTCCACCTCCTTTCCTTCACCCACACACCAACACAGCTTCAGTAGATGGCTGTTCAACATGAGACTGGTTCCACTCTAAGACCTCCAACTGCTAAACAGGTTTTTTGGTCCACCGTTACTGTGACCCTCCTACAGCTGCACTGGACTGAAGAGCTGCTCATGGTGGAGTCATGTTGGGTTTAAAATTAAAATAAGTTCAGTCAGTCAACTCACGTTCAATTGCTTTATTGTAGCTGCATATACATGTTACAGGTTTGGGGTCCAGGCTCCAGTTTCATCACTCCTTGCGGAAAGGTTTACATGAAGGCATGGAGGAGTGATGAGCAAAACATATGAGAACACCCCTGGAGCCTGCAGGTGGATGCTGGGGTGGAGGTGGGGGTGAAAGAACACGCAGCAGTCAGCGTCTGGCAGCATAGACGTTTGCCGAGCAGAGGGAGAGATGGGAAAACTCCCAGTTTAAATACGCCGCCTAATTGAGAGGTGGAGAGTGTGATTGGAGGATTGATGTAAGGAGTGTGACGTATGATATGTAAATGTGACATGTGGCATGTGAATAGCAGCGCTGCTCGAGTTGTCTGCCTGAACTAGCTCGCAGGCTTCGCTTCATTTCAGTCAGTCAACTCACGTTCAATTGCTTTATTGTAGCTGCATATACATGTTACAGGTTTGGGGTCCAGGCTCCAGTTTCATCACTCCTTGCGGAAAGGTTTACATGAAGGCATGGAGGAGTGATGAGCAAAACATATGAGAACACCCCCAAAACTTAACTGGTTGGAGCCTGGCGCTGCTGATGAGATCTATTTGTGGCTATTCCCCCCAGCGCCTGCTGTGAGAGGAATATGCTACCTAGTGAACTACTATGTGTGGGCCCAGGCACCAGCCGCCGTGTCGCCATTCCCCCCAGCGCCCGCTGAGAGGAATATACTACCTAGTGACTACTATGTGTGGGCCCAGGCACCAGCCGCCGTGTCGCCATTCCCCCCAGCGCCCGCTGGGAGGAATATACTACCTAGTGAACTACTATGTGTGGGCCCAGGCACCAGCCGCCGTGTCGCCATTCCCCCCAGCGCCCGCTGGGAGGAACATACTACCTAGTGAACTACTATGTGTGGGCCCAAGCATCAGCCGCTGTGTCGCCATTCCCCCCAGCGCCCGCTGAGAGGAATATACTACCTAGTGACTACTATGTGTGGGCCCAAGCATCAGCCGCTGTGTCGCCATTCCCCCCAGCGCCCGCTGAGAGGAATATACTACCTAGTGACTACTATGTGTGGGCCCAAGCATCAGCCGCTGTGTCGCCATTCCCCCCAGCGCCCGCTGAGGGGAACATACTACCTAGAGAATGCAGATGCAAGCATGATGAATTGGTACATACTTAACCCCAGCACACCACCTGATCTGCAGTACAGAGTTATGCAGCAATTGGATGCAATCTTTCAATATTAAATGCAGGAACTCATGAGCTTTGAGCAGCCAGGATGACTCTCGTGAAGTCTCCTTAGCGTTGCAGAAAAGCACACCACCTGATATGTAATACAAAGTTATGTAGCAGGTGGATAAGATTTTTAAATACTAAATGCAGGAACTCATGAGCTTTGAGCAGACTGGATGACTTTCTCATGAAGTCTCCTTAGCGTTGATGAGCAGAAAAGCACACCACCTGATATGCAGTACAGAGTTATGCAGCAATTGGATGCAATCTTTAAATGTCAAATGCAGGAACTCATGAGCTTTGAGCAGACAGGATGAATTTCTTGTGAAGTCTCCTTAGCGTTGATGTGTAGAAAAGGACCAGCGCGCCAGGGATTCCAGTGTGGAGGTAGGCAGATGAAGCAATGCTGTCATGGTTACACCAGTCCTCAGGAAGTGAAGGGAATAGTGTTCAGGAGGCAGGCCATAGCTCAACAGAAAACTTGCAGATTGAAGAGAACCAGGATCTCGTCATAGGTTTGTGACCGTTGATGAACCAGGGATGATGGTTGAGAAGGGAACGATGATGCAGATAATTCGTCATAGAAGAGAAAGGACAAAAATTTTTTAGTTTTGCAATTTGATATGAGTGCATTGGTGAGATCTGTCAGATTTGAGTGCTTCAAGGATAAGGCATACATGTCCTTTCTATTTTCAAATCAGAAAAGGTGAGATCATACTGAGGATTAAAAGAGACCTGGTTCAGAGCAAGCATCACTACTGGGTAAAGCTCATAGAGGGCGGTGGATTTAGGATCCTTGAGGGTCAGTATTTGTTCACCAGACATCTACAAACCACTCATTATAGAAACCCCCAAGATCAACAGATGGAGCAGCGTCAGTATAAAGCTGGAGAGAATCTAAACACTCAACATAGTCAAAGAAAGAAATGCTATTCCATTCATTGCAGAGCAAAGACCAAACTGCAGGTCTGAACAACAGCCTTCATTAAAACTGCTCCGTCTTTTGGACTGTGGCTGGCGGAGCAAAGCAAAGGTAGTTTTCATATGTACAGAATTCAGCCTTGAGCCTCATAAGGATGTAAAGTGCTAAGGCTACTAAGACAGCAAAAGGTTACTTAACAGAAATAACTCTGAATGCCACTTAATGCCAAAAGATGGTACCGAGATGAGTGGAGTGGAATGACTTGAAGGCATCTGTATTGTCTGCTTCCTCCAGCCATGCACCAGCCCCAGCTGATTAATGATTGCACAGCGTTATCTACAGAAGCGTAGTATAAAGACAATGATTCAGGTGGAATTAGGCTGTTTGCTTTGGACTGAGGTATCCTGAGGAGCTGAGAGATGTGAGATATTTTAGAGTGAATATTCCTTGTCAAGACCCCCATAGGGCTCACCCTGAAATAGAAGGGGGATTTTGAGAAAGGACCAACCATGCAGCCTTTGAAACTTCTTTTGATGGAGCCTGTCCTCTGTTTCTGGATCTAGCAGGGCTGACTGAAGATTTTCAGACAGGGGTTATTATTTACTTAATTATTCAATTATTATTATTATTATTATTATTATTATTATTATTATTATTATTATTATTAAGTGATATGTTTTTTATTTTATTTTATTTTATTTTATTTTTTTTTTTAATATACATTATATGTATTAATTTATTTTAAATTGATTAATTAATTAATTTATTTTAAACTTTATTTAACCAGGTTGGTCCCATTGAGATCAGCAAATCTGCAGCAACCACAGACTCAACAGTACAAGGAAGAGAGAAAAAACAATAAAAGCCATCAATTAAAGCTGTGACATTCAGAACTCTGTATTCCAGAGCTTTCATTGAAGATTTAAAATATTCAGAGATGCCGAGCTCTGCCGCTTAAATTCAGTCTGCAGATTATTCCATACAGAAGGTGCAGAGAAGCTAAAAGCCCTTTCCCAGATCAGTTCAGACTTGGTAACAACAAACTGCATAAAGCTCACTGATCTCAGGTTATGTAATCCATCCATCAAGATTAATAAGGAGGACAGATAGTCAGCAATTTTATCAACAATGGCTTTGTAAATGAACACATACCAGTGCCCACGCTTCACGCTGCAATTAAGGAAGTCCAACTGACTTTAGAGTATAAGTTCAGTGATGAGTCAGAAATCCACAGTTTGTGATAATTCTCAGAGCTCCATGATAAACACTGTCCAACATTTAAAGACTGAGCAGAGGCACTCATGTATAAACATCAGCATATCAAGAGAGGTAAATTTAGACACAATAATTCTCTTTTTAACAAAAGAGAAACAGGACTTGTTTCTGTAATAATAACCAAGTAAAACCTTCAGCTTTTTAGCAGCATGCTGATTATGATCTTTAAAAGCCATATTCCCTTAAAAGAGAACCACTGTAGGAAAGACCTGACTTATAGCTGAGTAGGTGACAGATTCCTCTCTGTGTTGTGTTACTTAACAATGGTGTCTCGAAACACCACAGGCCTCTTTAAATTCTGCCAGAGTAAGGAACTTGAACATTCTTGGATCACTATCCTTACCTTTACCTTTACCTTTGTGCTGTAAAATTATTAATTGTTAATACTGATTATACCTCCATCTCATTCAGAGTCTCACTTTACTTAATTGTTACTTATTTCTTTCATAAGGAAGTTGATATTGCTTAAAGAACTGCATGTTACAACCCCTCTCTTTTCATTGGTTGTATTTATTCTATTGTACTTTATTTTAACTCTGCTTTGTTTTAGTTTAGTTAAATTAATGCTCCTTTATTCTAATGTCTTAATCAGATATTTCCACTGCCATAGTGTGTATGAGAGCAACTAAAACGACCGAATTCCCCTTGGGGATTAATAAATATTACTGAGTCTGACTTAGAACTACTGAAAAGTCTTCACACCTCGTACTGTATTTTTGTATGCAAATTCAGAACCATACAGCAGATTCTTCACCAAAATAATATTATAACCTGTTGAGATAAGAGCAAAGTTTCATAAATTACTTTAAATAATTATGTACTAGGGTATATGATTAACCATAACATCTCAGATGAATGAATAAAATAGATAAAATATGATTAAAATAATGATACGAGCAGATGATCTAACATACTCTGAAGAAGACATAATTCAATCATTGTGTCAAATGTTAAAGATTACGGAATGAGATTACCCGAGCAGATTTGATTCCTGAGAGAACCAGGAATGGCAGCAGCAGCAGGCTGGAGCTGAGAACCCGTGGCAGGATTGGAACTGCAAATCCCAGGGTCCTTTGCGGTATGCCTTCAACCGGGATGCAACAGTTGTCGGGCGTAGCTATGGAGACAGGAGAGGGACCCAGGCGGCTCACATGGCGTGGCATTGTTTCCATGGTGTTCAGCGCTGATTTAACTTCGTGCAGACCGGGAGGACGCGTCTGTGGAGAAGCTGGAATCTGGCTGCTTCGCTTGGGAGGCAGCGCCGGGCTCCAGCTCAGGAGGGACGATGGCAGTGCGCTTTACCTGGCGCATACCTTCCCCCCGGAAGGAATCTGGAGTTCTGCTGGATCATCAAACAATCGAAAACGTCTTCGTGGCTGAAGCCGGCTGGCGCGGTGATGTTACGGGCGTAGAGCTCTTCCAAGAGGCGGCGCACGGATCATCCGGAGGGTTATTTGCGGATGTGCGGGATATCTGGCGAGGACGAACGGGTCCGATTCACTCGCAAAGCGAACTTCAGGGACTGAATCTGGGGTTTCAGGATTAAGCCCAGCACCTTCCCATGACCGCTGAGACTCACTCACTGAATCGGAGACGACGAGAGACATCAGGATCACCGGAGCAAAAGGTATGATGACAAACGCATGAGAGAGCAGCTGAAAGAACACGCAGCAAATCAGTGTCTGGCAGCATAGACGTTTGCCGAGCAGAGGGAGAGATGGGAAAACTCCCAGTTTAAATACGCCGCCTAATTGAGAGGTGGAGAGTGTGATTGGAGGATTGATGTAAGGAGTGTGACGTATGATATGTAAATGTGACATGTGGCATGTGAATAGCAGCGCTGCTCGAGTTGTCTGCCTGAACTAGCTCGCAGGCTTCGCTTCATTAAATAAAACTCAATACATGATATTTATGAAATGCAGAGTATGGCTTTAGCCTGTTTGGTTTCATTGGGTCTTGAGATAACACTTATGATTTGGTACTACACAAAGCAAATTGCTTCATTGTTTGATGAAAATTTCGACAGATTGATCGACGGATTAATTAGACTACACCATAGTAACTAGGGGTGTAACGAAATGGTCAACTCGCGTACGAAATACATTTTTTCCCTTATTTAGACTACAGTGCAAATACAAACATATAATCTCAGTAATATATGCTTTGTTGATGTAATAATCGACTTGTGTCTCCATTACACACACAATAAACGATATACGTGAATGAATCATTCATTTGTATTATGATATCTGATAAACTTAGTTTATTAACACTGCACTGACTTTTTGAGTGGATTTATCAAGCTAAAATAACAGTTTACAGGACGCAGAGACACTGATGATATATACCCTAACCCCACTCATTCCGCTATAGAACCGATGCACCCATGCGTTGAGAAAGATGGATCTAGTGAGCCATCTTCTCATGTAGCCTGTTTGGTCTAAAGACAGGAGGGAAACAAACAGGTGTAATGTTGTAACAATCAGGATAAGTACATTCTTGAATGAAAAGGAAAACAAATAGCAGTCCTCAGAGCTGCAGTTTAGACCTATAAATGTCTGAACTGTCAACTATAATATTTAGCCTATAACAGTGCATATACTTCTGATCTTCAAGTATGATCAAATTCTGTCAACTCAACAGTAGATGCAAAAATCAAATATTGTTTTTTATGCAGACTTACACCAACATAGTATAGCAGTTCTTATGTTTATCTGTTAAATGTGGATGTCAATGTTTCCTGAAAATTGACGGTCAGTGAAGGGACCAGGAAGGAGGGGTGAGCGGGTCAGAGTTCAGAAGGAAAGAGTTAGTGTGTGTGTTTGAGCGAGGAGGGAGAGAGCCGTTAGCAGGAGGTGTAGAGATGACTACTGACTGTTTTGTTTGTGAATTGCAATTGTAGTTGGCATGGACACAGCCCACAGTGACTGTTAAATAGAAAGAGAAATTCGCAAGCCAGAGTCACCTTTATTTTAAGGTCCGATGGACATTACGATACTGCCTGTCTCCAGTTCAAAGTAGTTGGTAGTTGTTCTCACTGCAATATACGGCGAACTGTAGCAGAATATTTTGCACACAGTTGTTGCTTTGTCTGCAATCTCGTCACCGTTCTCTCATCTTTTACATGGGAAGCCAAAATAGGTCCACACAACTGATTTATTTGACAAAGGAGCGTCAGCTAATTCCTCCACTTCGTCTACCTCCATACTGCGGCGAGTGTTTAGCTACGGGAGGCGAGGAGGGTTTATTTTGTGCTTTTACTTTTTTTTTTTAATTTCATCATTCATTTATTTCGTCATGAAATTCCATTTCACCCCTTATAGTAACTTTTTTTTATAGAGACTAGTTCAGTGCTCGGTTTACTCTTTTGGGTTGTGATCTCAGAACAGATGATGACCTTTGAATGTGAACTGGTCCATTTAAGGATATGGCCTTTGACCCAGTTCACTGCAGGAGTGAGCTGACACAGTACTGTTAACTGTGAGTTAATCCACTTCAGAGCAGAGTCATGTTTTAAGACAACATACGAGTCTGACCTACGCCATTTTGTTAACACTTCAGCTAATGTGTGCAGAGACAAGGCCTCCAGACTCGCTCTGGATCAAGAACGTCAAATAAAACTCCTCTGATCATTGTTGGGTCGCTAACATGCTCTTATACCTGCTGAGAAGTCCTCCCTCTGCTCCTAAATGTCCCAATAATTTTAAAAACTATGAAAAGTTTCACTCACCGTAAACTTCAGCTCAGAGAAAATAAACTGCGCCACAGCAGCATAAAGTGGAAGTAAAAATCCTGACTTACAGAAAGTCACATTACCATGGAAACACAAAAACCACAGCCACGGAGTCTCAGCACTTAAAGAGGAACATCTCCAGAGTTTCTGTCACAGTATCAGTATCTCTGAAGGAACATGGACTCCAAACCAGCCCTTCTGAAGCAGGAGCTCAGCTCTGGTGGAGGTTTACTCACAGATCCACCAACTGCTAGATTTTTTTTCTTATTCCTGCTCCAAATCAGCAGCGGTGAGAGCACTGCTCCTGCAAATTAATCACTAATCAAAATTAATCAAATACTTGACTGCAGCTGTTTACAGTGTCAACTAAAAGGTGATTTCAGCTGAGAAGTTCACACCCACAGCTCTGACCAAGTCAAAACAAGTCATACTTACCAGATTAGACATTCAAAGTTCAGATTTAACTGTGACAAGACTGATAAAGTTCACTGTTATGACACTCTACACCAGGGGTCGGCAAGTAAGTTTGGCCTGGGGCCAAATTTTCTGAGCAATTGAATGGTGGGCCAAAACCTCACATCAATCAGAAACACGTTTTCTCTCTCCCTCTCTCTTGTTTTTTTTAACGTTTTTCCCTTATCTATAAGCTACTTTTATATCGTGTGAATACAAAAAGTAGTCTAATTTAAGAAAGTTTTAAATAAAGTAACTTTATTTCTCAGACTGTTAGTGTGTTATTACTGCTTTAGCTCCACTGTGGCTGCGTTATAAAACAGCTTATAGAATAGAATAGAATAGAATAGAAAGCTTTTATTGTCATCATACACAGTGTACACATATACACAATGTAAAACGAAATTTGAAAGACAACTCTCACGGTGCGATACCCGAGATAAGGTATACATATATAAAAAAATTAAAAAATAAAATAAGGATATAGTAAGTTAAATAAAATATTTACAAGGGGGCATTAAGAATATGCAAGTGTGCAACAGTGCAGTAGAGGGCATGATAGCAGCAAAAGGAGGTAGATACAATTGCACGGGTAGATACTATTGCATAGATAATATTGCACTGACATGGCTGAAACACTTCAGCAGCATCTTGATGAGCTATTGAGTGTTCAGTACTCTGATTGCACTGGGATAAAAACTGTTCGTAAATCTAGAGGTGCGGGCTTTGAAGGACCTGTACCTCCTCCCTGAGGGCAGCAGTGAGATCAGGCTGTGCCCGGGGTGTGAGCTGTCACAGGTGATGCTTGTGGCCCTGCGCAGACATCTGGTGTTGTAGATATCTGACAGAGAGGACAGCTGCACTCCTATGATGCTCTGTGCTGACTTCCTGACTCTTTCCAGAGCCTTCTTGTCAGCCTGAGAGCTGCTCCTGAACCACACCAGGATGTTGTGGGTGAGGATGCTCTCTGCAGAACACTTATAGAAGGACAGCAGCAGGCTCTGGGACACGTTGACCTTTCTCAGTGACCTTAAAAAGTACAGGCGCTGCTGTGGCTTTTTCACGAGGGCGTTGGTGTTTGTGCCCCATGTAAGGTCCTGAGAAATGTACGTTCCCAGAAACCTGAAGTCACTGACCCGCTCTACCAGGTCCCTCGATGAGAAGAGGGAGGATCCCCCTTCCTCCTGAAGTCCAGCACCAACTCCTTAGTTTTTGAGGAGTTGAGTGCCAGGTTATTGAGGGAGCACCAGGCAGTGAGGTTCAGGACCTCCTCCCTGAAGGCCGTCTCATCATTGTTGTGTATCAGCCCCACCACAGTAGTGTCATCCGCAAATTTTACGAAGATGTTGCTGCTGTAAATTGGTGCACAGTCATGGGTGTACAGGGTGTACAGCATTGGACTGAGCACACAGCCCTGGGGAGCCCCAGTGCTCACAGTCAGGGTTGAGGAGTGATGGTCCCCCATCCTGACTGACTGCAGACGGCCAGTGAGAAAGTCTCTGATCCATCTGCAGGTGTGCTCGCCAATACCCAGACTGCACAGTTTGGACAGCAGCCTGCTCGGAACAAGTGTGTTAAAAGCAGAGCTGAAGTCCACAAACAACATCCTCGCATAACTGCTAGTGTTCAAGGTGTTTACACACTGTGTGAAGGGCTGAGTTGATGGCATCACCTGTGGACCTGTTGGCTCTGTATGCAAATTAGTGCTGATCGAGACTGGGAGGCAGTAAGGATTTCATGTGCCTCAGAACCAGTCTCTCAAAGCACTTCATCACAGTAGAAGTGAGAGCCACAGGTCTGTAGTCATTCAGGCTGCTGACCGACTGCTTCTTGGGGATGGGTACAATGGTGGCAGATTTCAGGCAGCTGGGGACTGTGCATGCAGCCAGCGAGAGGTTAAAAATGGTAGTAAAAACCTCTGCTAGCTGGTCTGCCCCTCAGTACCCTCCCCTGGACGCCATCGGGACCAGCAGCCTTTGACGGGTTCACACCCCGGAGCACCCTCCTGACCTCCTCCATGCTCACAGTGAGGGCCAGGGTGTCAGCGGGCAGCAGCATGGGGGCATCCTCTTCCTCTCCGACTTCAAACCTAGTAAAGAACTGATTCAGCTCCTCCGCTAGGTCTGTGCTGGTGCTGGTGGTGGGAGCACTGGAAGAGTTCATATTAACAAGGTTGCAGATGCTCTGCCAAACACGTCGGGGGTTCCCCTCCGATTGCACCGGGAGAGCTGTCTGACTGCTGCACTACTGCTGCACAACTTGGTGATACTGCGCCATCTTGACAGCGCAGTATCACCAAGTTACAGTTATAATAGTAACTTGGTGATAATAAAGCTGTTGTCTTTAATCAGTGACTCACAGACTGTCTTTTAAGTCATTATAAATGTGCCATAGCCAACTATATTTTTTCCCCACGCACATTTAATAAAAATGTGAGTAATTCCATTTTGAAAATAAGTACTTCTTTGAGTCCAGCTAAAGCATTTTTAATAAAGAGTTTTAAAAAAAGATTTTCAGGATTAGGCTGGTTGTCAAGTGTTTTTACTGTGACATGGCTTGACACACTTGATAAAGGAAGAACTGAACCAGACTTCAGGTTTTCACTCAATCCCCTTTTTATTTTTCATCAGGAATCAAGCTGGTGAAAAACCTACAATCAATGTTAAATATTTCAGCAATATTTTAAACAAGCAGATGAACATTTAATTTAACATTTGCTTTACAAATTATTAAATATTGTTTAGTTTTGAACCATTTGTTTGAAAAAAACATTTACTTTTTATTTTAGCCAGGATTTTACACTGATTTTAAACTTAAATCAACCTTATTTAAAGCTTTAAACAATAAACAATTTTTAACTAACATGAAATAATTTTTTAAGTACCATGACATCAAGTTATTAAACCAGATTTAATATAGGTTTTAATACTTCTTTTTTTTTTTTTTTTTTTTTTTTTTTTTATTGCAAAAAACAAACAAACAATACAGACAGAGACAAAGACATATAACATGACAACTTACATAACAAAACAGAGGAACTAGAAAAACAAATAAACAAAATGCTACTACGGAGTGAGCTGTTTTGGTGTGTATGACATGTGTGCGTGTGTGTATAAGTGGTGTGTGCGTGTGTCCCTTTTTTTTTTTTTTATACCCAGAAAAACAGATATTGTCAACCCTCCCCCCCCAAATGCTTTATCATCCTATTCATTGCAACCACCCACACCCACAGATCAACAACAGTGCCTCACCAGAGGAGTTCCAAACCCCTGCCCCTCCCAGACAACAAGGTCACCCCAAGCCCATTCACCGACCCGCCACTCCAGCACTTTTTTTTTTTTTTTTTTTTTTTGCGGAGCTATGATGCTTCACTTAGGGCAGAGCCTGATCCCAGAGAGACAGCCCCCAGACCCTGAGGAGGAAGCCTGACAGTCAGTAACAGGCTCAGCCCTATTTCTGGAGTTTTAATTTTAATTTTATTTTATTTATACATTTATCCTTTTTTTTTATTTTTTATTTTATTTTATTTATTTATTTATTTTTTTTTGTTTGTTTGTTTGTTTGTTTGTTTGTTTTTGTTTTCTTAAATAATAATTTCAATGAACTTAAGTATCTTTTAACATACTGCACCCGGACCCTGAGGAGTGTGCAAATTTGTTGTGTTAAACTGGAGCAGCAGAACGCCAATTGTGCCCAGGGGCGACCCCACCACCAGGCAGGGAGGGACTGCAACCCCCCTTCAGAACACCGCCATCAATCCATAAGTGCAAGCAGACACAACAGTAAGCTACAACAATAATTTAAGTAATAGATACAGAAGTTTTCATATTACTACTAATAGAGTTCAAATAATTCCCTCTGAGAACTACACAGAAAAAAAAAAAATAATAATAAATTTTATATGTGTAATGTGCATATATACATTACATACACACACGCCTACACATATATACACACAGGCATATGCATACACATGCACACACACACATACATACACATACATTCATATATACATATATATATATACATACATATACACATACATATACATACACCCAGATACATACACATATACATATATACATACATAAATACATACACATACACACATATATATATACATATACATATACACACATATACACATATATACATGTATATACACACATATATATACACATACACACATACACATATATATACATATAAACCCACATACATGCATATATTCATACACATGCACAATGTAGAGAGATAAATGTATAAAAAATAATTATAGCAAACATAATGGCTATGAAAAAAAAAAAAAAAAAAAAATGGAAGAGGGAACAGGACAAGAAAATAAGAACAATCACACTTAATTTTCCATATGGGTAGATGAAACAGTGAATAATTACAGTAACAGAAGCAACAAAAATTTGTTACCAAGGAGAAAAAGAAGAAAAGAAAAAAAATAAAAAAAAAAAATAAAAAAATAAATAAATAAATAAATAAATAAATAAAATAAATAAAATTGTCAAAAGTAAACCAATAAGTAATTTAGAAAAGCAAAAATAATTCAATAAATAAAAATTATAATATAAATTGAAATAGTAGTACTAATAGTACCAGTAAAGATATCACTAACTTCTGCTACCTTTACCATCACCAATAATAATGATAATGATAAAAAAGATAATAGTAGTAACAATAATACTAATAACAATAACAATAACAATAACAACAACAATAATAATAATAATAATAATAATAATAATAATAATAATAATAATAATAATAATAAGGATAATAATAAAAACAACAATAACAAGAATAACGATAATAATAACAATAGTAATAGCAATAATAATAATTGTGACTTAGTAGATATCACAGGGTATGGGCATGGAGATACTGAAGTGCTGATGTATTGTGGTGGTTTATGTAAGACTGATTTGCTGTGGATCAAGATTGTAGGAAATTGATGAATGTTTGCCAGATAGGGTTGTGGTGGGTGTCAGAGGAGTTTGTATTTTCTAAGGAGATGTAGTCAATGAGGAGGTTTTTCCAGTGTGTGATGTGTATGGAGTTCCGTGATTTCCAGTTCATGAGGATAGTTTTTGGCAACAGCTAGCGCCACGAGGAGTAAACGGTTGTGTGTATGGTCAAGTTTTGATGTAGATAGGTCTCCTAATAAACAGAGGGTGGGGGAAAGTGGGATGTGGCAGCCCATGATTTGTGATAGGATGTCTGTAATGTTTTTCCAGAAGTGTTGGACAGGTGTACAGTGCCAGGTTGCATGAATGTAAGTGTCTGTGCAGTTTTGTGTGCAGTGTGAACAGTTTCCGGATGATGAGAAGCCCATTTTGTTCATTTTTGACCAGTCAGATGAGTTCTATGGATGGTTTTGTATTGAATGAGTTGTAAGTTGGCATTTGTTGTCATTAAAAAATGTTCTTGCAGATTTGGGGGCCAGAAGTCGGCATCAGGAGCAATTGTGAGATCTGTTTCCCATTTTTCTGAGGGCATAGATGATATTGTATCGGCCTGTGAAATTAATTTGGATATTTTAGATAAGAGTTTTTTTGGAGAAGAGATGTTAATGAGTGCAGAAGCTGAAGGGGGAAGGTCTAGGTTTATATTTCGGTTCTTCATTGCTGATTGGATGGATGATGAAACCTGTAGGTATTGTAAAAACTGCTGGCTCCCGATGCCGAACTTCTGGGCCAGGAGGAAATGGAACCAGGGTGTTACTGCTGAAGATGTGTTTGAGGTGAGTGATCCCTTTATCTGCCCAGGTGCTTAGGTGTAACGGTTGTTTATTGCTGGTGAAGTCCGGTTGTGCCAAATGGGGGTGAAGAGGAGGGTGCCAGAGTGAGTTAGTCATGTTGTGAAATTTCCACCAGGCTGTCAGAGTTGATGATATTGTGGGGTTTTGGAAACAGGGGTGTTTTTTAATAGACTGAGTGAGGAATGGTAAATCTGCTAAATGTATTTCATTGCTAAATGTCTGTTCTATGTCTAACCAGGTGCTGTCTGATTGGGTGGGGTGGGTCCATTTGTAGATATACTGAAGTTGATTTGCTAATGAATAATGGTGAAAATTTGGTGCATTGAGTCCGCCTAATGTTTTTGTTTTCTGAAGTGTAGTTAGTTTTATTCTTGGGGGGTTATTTTTCCAGTAGAATTTATTGATGGATGAATCAAGAGAGTTAAACCAGGTGAGAGGTGGGTGAGTGGGGATCATTGAGAGGAGATAGTTAATTTTGGGGAGGATTGTCATTTTTATTGTTGCTATTCTGCCTAATAATGATAGTGGTATATTCATCCAACGTTGGAGATCATCATTTATTGTTTTGAGTAATGGAGTGAAATTTAAAGTAGTCAACTCTGACAGCCTGGGAGAAATGTGGATTCCTAAGTAAGTGATGTGACCTGTGCAAAAGGGGATGGGTGTGATAAGGGTTTTAATACTTCTATTTAATATAAAACTATTTTTGTACATTGAATATTTTGAATTGCATTTAAATAAAGCAAAGTTCGATATTTTAAAATAATAGTTTCTTTTTTTAACATTTGATTAACTCAGAAGTAACCCAACTTTAACCTTCTAAAAAAACACATCGAGATCACTAGGGCTGTAAAGTCCAAGTCGACTGGTCGACTAATTGGTCGATGCGTGCCGACCAAAATTCTGATTGGTCGACCAAATGTGTCATCCCCCCCCCCCCGTCAGTTCATTTCATCAGAAGAAACGTATCAAGTGAAATGGGGTTATTTTCTGAGCACCCCCATCATGTCTTAGAACACCATTTCAATGTATTTATCGTTCACTTCAATATTTTTATTTAAGAGCATTTCAATATTCTAGTCTAATAATCGTGTATTTGTTTTATAGCTGCATGCGCTCTGCCCACTGCCCGCGCTGCAGCGGGCAGTCTGCGCTGGATTTTAAGCCTCATATAAACACCCAAATGCAAAAACGACATCACAGAAGGAATTGGCAATTTATTTCTGAGGGTATGAGGCCCATTGGTGTCGTGGAAGGCCAAGAAAAACAATGAAACCTGGATATTCAGTGCCGGCGCGCTAGACAATTACGCACGTGCTCACGGCAAAATACGAGGGAGGAAAAAAGAGAAAGTTTCTGAGTTAATAGATAAAGATAACAGATGTGGACATCTCTTCAAATGGAGTCCTATATGACAGTGACTGCCCATTTCATTGATGAAGACTGGAAAGGAAAGAGTCTTCTGCTTGAGAGAGGTAAAAAAGGAGAGGCGGACACGGGAAGAAACATTGCTGCGGATTATATGAACTTGCCGATGCCTCAAAGGTCGAGCAGAAAAAAAAGTGTCTGTTGTAGTGAACAACGTGGCTAAGTGGAAACACTTAAGGAGTCCCATGAATGATTTAAGATGCAGGGCATTTGGAGGTGCACCGGGCGCGCCGGGCACACTCCCGCCGTGGCTGCAGCGCGTCATGTTCTGGCACATTTTAATAAGGGGCACAAAGCCAAAACTGGGCTAAAACAGAAACAGAAGCAGGTGCTGATATGAGTTTAATCCAGCAGCAGCACGTCATTTTGTGGCGCATTTTAAAAAGGGACACAAAGCAGAAAAACTGGGCTAAAACAGAAGCAGGTGCTGATTGAGCTGAGCCCGCCATGATTGGTTTTGGTGACAATTGCTGTGTTTTGGTCGACCAACAATTTCTTTGGTTGATTACAGCCCTAGAGATCACAAAACCCAATGCCAGAAATCCAACACAAAAGTTCTCTTTTCAGCAGAGAAACCAGAGAGATGGCTTCTTGCCTGTAGTCCCTTATGGTTTGAAACGTCTTCTTTCCATGCGCCTCCAAACTTTTGCGTTCTCTGCTTCGCTCCTTACAAGCCAAATGACTGATACTCGGCATCTATTGTCTCTAGAACTTGGCACACGTCGCTGATTTCACAAACTCCTTTCACCTGCGCTGCAGGTGAGGAGCGTGCATACGGAGCGCACCGTTGAGCAGCGCACAGCGGAGTGCTGCATAGCGCGCCTGCGGAGCAGAGGGGCAGAAGGGCAGGGGAGCATAATGATTGATTTTAGGTTTTCAATTTCATCTGGTGGGCCAGATATTACTGGAGACGGGCCAGTTTTGGCCCGCGGGCCGTTAGTTGCCGACCGCTGCTCTACACCATCAGATTTAATGATGATTCAGCTCTCTGCTGAGACTATTGAAGGTTATTGACTCTCACAGCTCTGACCAGCACAGACTCTTCACAAACTATCAGATACTGAACTATGAATGTAAAACTGGAATGTTTAAATGCAGCCTGAAGAAGATGGAGGAAAAGACCCAGACGTGAGGACCACCCGATTCCTTGGCATCATTGCTTCATTTACAATAGTAACATATGACAGAGGTCAAGCTCTGGAAACAGACATTGGCATGATAGAGACACGCAAACATGTAAAAAAACAACTCCTCAGTAGGGCTGGGTATTTTCAGCAACCCCACGAAACGATACGTATCTCCAAACTGAGGCCATGATACGACATGTATCTTGATACACGTAAATAGTGAACACTGACTTCTCTTTTAACAGAATTCACCTCAAATTTTATTATCTCAGAGTTTCTTTTATTAAAAAAGAGTTTTAAATGACTCTACAACTTAAAAGACTTAAAATCAAGGATGGTAGACCTAAGTTTAAATATGTTTCATCATGTAGCTTGGCATCTACTTTGAACTGTGCCATTGTTAATATTAACTCAAAGTGAGGCTGTATCGATACATGTATCCCAAGGACAGCATGATGATATTTTGTCATATCGATATTTTGAGCACAGGTGGAGAAAAAACAGGTGGTTCTAGAGGAACCCTCTCAAGTCAAACTGCAACATGCTTCAACAAGACAACAAATCACAAGAGGATGTTCACCTGTGGCAAAATTATATGCAAGATGGAGGACTTGCACCCAGATTGGTGTGCAGCTGACAGATGGTCCAAGAGAACATTCAGATGTAGAATTCATGACCAGATTACTGAGAAAACTGAAGCCCTCTTATTCTCACTGAACATTCAAATGCCACAATGGTCACCCTAATCAACCAAAAATCACCCCTAAAAAAAGTTGATTTTCTTCATCCCACATTTGACTCACCTGTTTACATAACACCTGCAATATTCAACATGAACTGTAACTTTTTTTGGTGTTTAAGCTCTGTCCTTTGTATTTCGAAAGTCTTGTTTTGACCATTGCCACTCTTTTAATTATTATAAGGGACAATAACATCTTCATAAAATATTCTTAAGCTGATTATGTTTCAGCTGTTGTCCCCAGTACATGAAAAACTTCTTTAAATAGACTAAAATGTTTGTCGTTCCATTTCTTTCGCTTATTCCTTTAGTAAACATACCTGGCTGGGGACTTGTAATTGTTTGATCAGTAGAAGTCAATCAATCAATCCATCAATATTTATTTAATAGTGACAATTCATAACAGTGTTATCTCAAGACACTTAACTATAGAGCATAAAACTCCCATTTTATGGATACACATATATGCATATGCACATATCTGCATATGCAAGGGAGGAAAGAGGAGACAAGTGGACTAACGTAAAAAATGTTTTAGAGGTGAGCCTCTTGAGATGCAACATCTCATTTTCAGGAGAGTACTAATGTCTGTATTGTTGTGGTGATAATAATGTCACAATGATGGCTTTATGCTTATATTTATAATTTAGCAGACTGAAATATTGAAGGAGGATTATTAAAAACCTGTTTACCAACTGATCACACGTACAGCCTTTAACTATATTTAAACTGTCAGACACTGTTTTTAGTCCCCACATCTGCTCTCTGCATATATGATGGGGTGATGAACTGTCTTTATGTTCAAGTCTCTACAACCATCGACCTAAAAACAGAAACACTTCTTCAACCTTCAGCTGAGAAAAATGGAAAAAATGAAATCTTCACATCAGATATTTTTACTGAATGGCATAAAACCTGCTGTCCTGTTTTCTGTGCTGAAATGACGAATTGTTTCATAAACAAGTTATTACCTTTAAATAATACCAAAAGCCTGGATGTCCCCATTATCAAGTAATAACCAATTTCTTTTACATATATATATATATATATATATATATATATATATATATATATATATATATATATATATAGCCTAAATGTCCAAGACAAAGGGCATCAGGACACATTTGATTTCATTCTTTGTTTCCCCTTTTCTGTTATGCACATTTGCTCATGTTTTTAAATTCTTAGATTTTTAAGAAAGGCTTGTGCTACTTACATAAAGTTGACTCTGCTTTCATTGGCTTTGCTGTGCACTATCCTTCTTTGGATTTTGGAAAGTTGACTCTGAACAGCATTTCACCATCAGAGGATGTAGCTTGAGGTCAACCAGCATTTGAAGTGCAGGACAACCAGGTAGAGCCTTGAGAGGAAAAGAGGTACTTAGAAAATGATGGAAAGAACACATATTTACACTGAACTGATACAGACAGTCATGGCTTATTCACCTGCATAACATTCCAACAACAGGGAAGACGATATCCCTCGGTGCAGAATGATGTGTGAAAAGAATCTAGCGATGAATTTGGTAGTGAGAGCTTCTCCACACCTTTGAAGATCCTCTCAAAAAGACTTTCTCTTTTATAGAAGACAGGCTTTCTTGAAAAAAGGGAAACAGAAAAATTAATTTCCAATAGAATCCACTTTACTTGTTTGGCACAATTTAACAACAAAAAAGTCAAAAAAGTACTGCACACAGAATCATAAAAACAAAACAGAAAAAAACAATATAATAAGCAATAAATATTCAATTCAGTGCATAAATCTAAAAAGATTCAATGAATAAAAGAATAAAATCAAGTAGATAAAGATAGTACAATACATAAAAAAAACATAGTTAAATGTAGTAGAGCAAATAAAAGACACAGATGACCACAAAACACGCAAAGTTAAAATGCCTGGGACTCAAAATGGGTCTTAATATGAGACTTAAAACAGTCCACCCTGGGGGCCGTTCAAGCATGGAGGGGTAGGGTTTTCCAAAGTCTGGGCCCGGCCACAGAGAAAGCCCTGTCCCCCCTGGTTCTAAGTCTCACCCTAGGCACCACGAGCTGGAGCTGGCCCTTGGACCTCAAATTGTGCAATGGAGTATAGACTTTGAAGAGGTCCTTGGTGTACTGTGGGGCCAGTCCATTCAAAGCTTTAAAAACAAACAATAATATAATTAACAAGGAGCCAGTGCAAAGACGTGAGGATAGGAGTAATGTGTTCCTGCTTTTAGTTAAAAGTCGTGCCCCATTATTTTTTAGCATTAAGCCAAAGTTAAACAGCACTACAATGGAATAAATGCATGTAGGAGATAACGGATGTCTTAGTCTATGTGAAAATAAACAAATAGTAGTTAAAGGACAACACAAGCTTTGCTTTTCAAGAGCAAATTTAAGAACGCACCTTGTTTCAAGCCCTTACCCTTGTCTCTTGAAATGTGTGGTGCATGCTAACACTGGAGACAAAGGGCCTCTTCATGGGTATGGATGACAAAAATACAATTAAAATTGAGGTCCACTCTCTGCAGCCCTGATGATGATGAAGCTGCAGTCCAGTACGTGCGTTTTTTATGCTGGCAGGCCACTTTGCAGTTTCTCACATTCTTTGTTTAGTGAAATCTGCAATAATCAATGAGGAAGTCCTAATATTAAAAAAACACTTCTTTAATAGGAGGCTTTCAGTCACGTGATTATTATGACGTATGAAGAGGGCGTGGTTTCAGATGGAGGGCAGGAAGTAAACCTTGTGTCTATGAAGAAGACCGGCGAAAGTTCGTATTGTGCTGATCTAGATCCAGTTTCAAGAAATAGATATAAGCAGTTAATCAACAGATACGGTGGGCGTGATCCATATCTCATGAAGATGAGCGAGTTTTTGGCAGAGACAAAAGATTTACCTGCAATTAAGGCTATCGACATCGCAAACTATCTGGTTCTTCAAACGTCGTACTTCACCAAACAGCAGATGAAAGCCTACCAAAGCATGGAGGCATACAACTTTTTCATCAGTGGGTGGGTCCACAACCTCGGTACCAAACTACTACAGGATTGTTATTGTTTGGTCTTCGCAAGGGTGAGTCTTTCTTCTTTTTTATGTGTTAAGGTGCTAGCAGCTAGCAGTCGAGGCTATGATGTACACAAACCATGGAAATAAACACGCAACAAATCTGAACGGTGACGTTAGCCCAACAGTCAAAGAACACAAGGACGTTAATTTGTGATTTACTTAAAGCACCCGTAAACAACACAAAACATTGGCATCTTGATTGCGTATCACCGCAAGTTCTAATGTTACTTTACCTCCCTCCATCTGAATTGCACGCTGTCGCTATGCGACAATGTGACGTCACGTGAAACCCAGCTATTGATTTAGAAATACTGCTGTTTGTATCTAATAACAAAATAACCATAGAGTTGCTCTAACTGTTCAAAAATACATGCTCTTATTTCAAAATTTGTTAGTGATGTGATTAAACAAAACTAGATACAAATCCAGTTAGTGATATACTCAAGGAGAACATCAGTAGTAATAGTAAAAAATAATGTGTTCACACACAAATTACATTGCACACAGACTTTTAAAATGGGAAAGTGTCTTTTCATAGCCTAATAAGCTTTGACAACTTTCACAAATTCATAACTGCCTGTATGTTTTATGGAGTTCTGCACTGACTTACTCCTTCTCCACTGAATAAGTTTATCAAACAGAAAATAACCAATGGCTCTTCATTAAACAGCTCACACACTTTATCCACGAGGGTCACTTTGTTATGGTTTGCCTTTAGCATTTCATTTGTGATGTTGTATGTTTTCCTGTAATTTGATGTAAATTTCATGTTATGTTCTTCACTATCGTCATTTTATGGACTTTATGTCTTTTAAAGTGATATTCCGGGATTGAACAAGTTGGGTCCTATCACAAGGGTTAAGGCAGAAATTACCTCTACAGCAGTGTTTATGTGGAGAAGACTCCCACCGAAAAAATCTGATATCGGTCTGTATTCACGCTTTATTTAGAGAATTTTCAGCGCGTTACTTTCACACAAAAACACCACTAAATAAGGCTCTAGTTCTCATAGCGCCGTGAAACGGCCACAGCGGAAGAGCCTCAGCGGAAGAGCCAGAGCTGCAGCGGAGGCTCTGCAGCCACAGCTGAGTCTCTTCTGCGGAGGCCGTTTCACGGCGCTATGAGAACTAGAGCCTTATTTAGTGGTGTTTTTGTGTGAAAGTAACGCGCTGAAAATTCTCTAAATAAAGCGTGAATACAGACCGATATCAGATTTTTTCGGTGGGAGTCCGTTTATTTGTGTTTTTGATCAAGGAAAATATGGCCCCGTGTGAGTCTAGCCAAATCAGCAGAGGAGCAGAACGGGAGGACGAAGGGGGTGTGTGCTCCCAGCGACATGGGCTTCTGTGACACAGAAACACTGCTGTAGGGGTAATTTCTGCCTTAGCCCTTGTGATAGGACCCAACTTGTTCAATCCCGGAATATCACTTTAAGGTCTTATCTTTGTCCATGTGACCAGCAGCAAACTTCAGTTGAGCCTTAAGGTGCTGCTTTTGGAGGAAGGGCTTTCTCCTTGCATGACAGCCTCTTAGTCCATTGGGATACAAAATTTGCTTGTATCACCGGTATCAGTACATCATCAAGCCCACACCAACCACCTTCAACAATACAGATGCATTTAACTCAGCTCGATCCACCTACTACTCAAGCCTGATCCACTCTGGTGCCAATAACCCAAAGGCCCTGTTCACCACAATAAACCCCCTCCTCAAACCTCAGCACCTCCAGCACCCTTCCTGCCCTCCCCACTTAGCCTCTATCCAAGTTTTTTTCCCAGTGTTCCCTGCAGATCTACGCATCCTCATAACTGTAATGAAAACCTCCATGTGCACTCTGGACCCCATACCATCAAAATTCATCAAGAACTGCCTCCCTGCCATCTCACCTCTGATCACTGCCATCGTTAACTCCACTCTTATCTCTGGTTCTGTCCCTCAGTCCCTTAAACTGGTTGTGTTACCCCCATAATCAAAAAAACAGGTCTCAACCTAGACAACCAAAATCATTTCCATCCCATCTCAAGCCTCTTCTTTCTCTCTTAAGTACTGGAATGTGTCGTTGCCTCTCAACTCAAAACCCATCTCTCCTCCAATAACCTGTTCCAACCATTTCAATCCAGCATCATCAGACCAAAACACAGCAATGAAACAGCTCTCCTCAAAGTCTCAAATGACCTTCTCCTCTCTGCAGACTCTGGAGGACACCTCAGCGTTCTCATCCTCACTGACTTCACTGTAGCATTTGACAGCATCAACCACACTTTCCTCCTTTCCCGTCTAAATTCAACCTTACCCATTACCAGAACTACACTCTCCTGGATCAAATCATACCTCACAGACATATACCAATTCATCCATATCCATAACTGTCCCACCCCCACAGCTCCCCTGTCCCATGGTGTCCCCAGAGTTTCGTGCTTGCTCCCCTCCTCTTCATTCTCTCCATTCTCCCAGTTGGTCCAATGATTTGTTGTTGTGGTCTTTTACTGTTATGCAGATGACATCCAACTTTACATCTCCACAAACTCCATCACTGCCCCACCCACTCCTCCCTTACCAACTGCCTGACAGAAATTAAACTCTGGATGCAAACAAAATACCTCCAACTCAACTGTGATAATACAATAAACTGTCTTGCATGAGTTTGAATTAATTTCTTAAAGTAACAAATTGTTACCAATCACAAGTTGGATAATTCATATATATATTTATGTGAGCAGCTAGCTGTCATATACACTGTGTGGACAACAATTGTTTGTGGACCTGTTCAGTAAATAACATGCAACCATAGAGAATCTAATGGTTCTGGTCAGGTCAGGTTTTTTCATACCCCAACCTATACCGTGAAAGATGAGAGTAAGTTGAAGGACAAACATCATCATCACCTACATCTACATCCTCATTGGTAACCTATTATCAACTGTCTACCTGTGCAGTAGGAAATTGGAACATGTGTTTTTCTTCTTTCATTGAACAGAGACTGTTCAGTAAGTGTTGTGCAACCCTGGATAATCCAGATAAATGGAGTAGTGGACGGTTGGTGGACAGCCACCATGTTCCAACAAGGCTGCAACATCAGCAAGGAGGTGGCAGAGTTATGTTTTGGGTCAGAATCATGAAGAGAGAGCTTGTCGGCTCCTTTAGGGTCCCTATAAGTGTGAAAACAACCTCTTAAAGTATGTGGAGCTTCTGACCACTTCCTTCAATGGTACAAAAGGAAGAACAATGTCTTCTGCCACAAAATCATCTTCATTCATGGCAATGCACCATCTCATGTTGCAAGGAATACCTCTGCATCATTGGCTGCTATGGGCATAAAAGGAGAGAAACTCACAGTGTGGCCTCCATCCTCCTCAACCATATTGAGATATCCGTTTACACGTTTAGATGTTGACACCCCTAGTTTCTTTACCACCTGAGATTGTCTTGGATGCTTTGGAATGCAGGAGAATGTCCAGGTCCTGTGAGAGTAGAGTGGGGAAATTTACACCCTGAAGCTGCATGGGCAGTTCACTGTTCAGAGAGACAAGGGGATTAGGAAAATGACAAGTAAGCTATATAAGGTTGTGGGCAAGGGAGACTTCCCTGCACCTTACAGAGTCTCAGCCAATCAGGCATTACTTGATTCTCCAAGTTGTTAAGAAAGTCCCTTTAAAATCGAGGGGGTCTGGTCCAAACAGGGGTCACGCCAACTAGTACAAAAAAGAGAGTAACTTATGACCTAAAGGTGATGGTGGCCTTCTCAGGCATGGTGAGGAAGAAGAAAGATGAAAAAAGAATGATGGGTTGTCCTTGATTCCTGATGCTACAGAACTGTAATCAAAACAGATCTAGGCCAGCAGCCAGTGAGTAGTCGTTCTTTTCAGAGAAATGAAGACAGTCTATAACCTTAATCATCTTGGCAAAACCCCTCTAGCCTGACCCTAACTCATTAATGAAATAATGATCTTTTAATATGAATTTAATGTAAAGATTGGTAATAAAATTATAATCTATAATTGAATAAAACAATGAAATGTAAAGAGCATAACTGAAATAATAGTCAATAACTGAATAAAAACAGCATTTAATGGAAACAGATGTAATTTATTAAGTTTGACATAAAAGGCCTTAATATAACAATAATCTATAATTGAATAAGAGTGAATGTAAAGATCATTTATGAAATGCTAATAAATATTTTTTTAATGTTCTTTTAATTCATTGTTTTAAAATTACCTGTTGCTATCTGTCCTTGACGTATATTTTGTCTGAACTGATTTGAATCTGAAATATATATGTACTGATAATCTATAGCTTTTTTCTTAATCAAAACCCTCAAACGCCAAAAGTCGATTTCACACATCGTTCCAGCAGAAGACAAAGGAGTTTCACAGTGAACATCTTAAAGGGATAGTTCAGTTTTTTTGAAGTGGGGTTGTATGAGCTCCATATGGCCACTAAGCACATTTGATACAGTAGAAAGATCTCTCTGTAAATGGCGGTGAATTTTATTTTTAGTTTAGTTCTGCCACTTTATTTATGCGCTTTTATTTTGAAGAGCACCGCTCATACTTTTCTACTTCCAGTTTTGCCGAAGCAAAACTTCTTGCTCCCATCTCAGAAAATGACATACTTACATTGCTGCAGAGCTGGTAAAACATGCAAACAAACTATTTACTTCTTGTATGGTGTGTTGGAATTTGTAGAAAGTTATTTATTGTGCTTCACTTCGTGTTTTTGTGTCTTGTATATCTTGTGAAAAGAGTTACCACGAGGTGTGTGTGGAAGACAGGTTGCTAGCAGGCTACGTTTCAAGCTTAGCGCCCTTGGAAAGCAGAAGGATGTATGATGAGATTAATGGTGTATTCCTTGTGAAACGAGTATTTCATTTATTTAAAACAAGAGAATTGTCATTATTATTTTTTATTATTATTTACATAAGAGCTGTAATTCATTACTGTTCAAAAAACGGATTATTTAATGTAAAAATATTATCTGAGTTTACTAAAAATGATTTGTTTATTAAGTTAAAAATGTGAAAATGATTTATACATTATTTTATGAAATATACATTTATGACCTAAAGGTGATGGTGGCCTTCTCAGGCATGGTGAGGAAGAAGAAAGATGAAAAAAGAATAATGGGTTGTCCTTGATTCCTGATGCTACAGAACTGTAATCGAAACAGATACACATAAAATTTTCCCAGAAAGATTGTGGTTTGTCCAGTTACTCTTTGGCAAATATTGGTCTTCCTTTTTTGTGATTTTTCTTCTTCAGTGGTGTCTTCCTTGGCCTTTGCCCATAAAGCCCTGTTTGGTATAGTGTGCATCGTATGGTATTCATTGAGACCATGACCCCAGACTGCTCCAAGTTGGTCTTCACGTCTTTGGAAGTTAGACGTGGTGTTTTTACCACCATTCGCACCCACTTTTGAAGACTTCTGTTGTCAATTTTTCTCTTCCCTCCACGTCCAGGAAGGTTCTTGACAGTTCCATACTTGGCAAACTTCATAATAACTTAGCACACTGTTGATACAGTAATACCAAGGTCTTTGGAGATGGCCTTGTATCCTTTGAAGGTCTTGTGTTTGCTGATAATCGCACCACTGATGTTCTAAGACAGCTCCTTTGTTTTCACCACTGTGACAAAGAAACGGGGCGGGGGTTTTTTAAAAAAGAAGCCATCATTCATTGGCTAATTGATGTCACATGGGCACAGACAATTTATCACAGGTGATTCTCATTTTGATTTGCCACAGGAGAGTCACAATGTGGTTCCACACTGATTTGCAGTAAAGGGTGCCAATACCAGTGACACAGCAAACTTTGCTTTTCTATTTTTTTTCCTCCCATGTTTTATTGTTTGCAGTTACTATTTATCAATTGCTCTTTTGTGTTAAACAAAAGTTCTCCATAGAAACAAATGTTTGACTTGATTCATTTTTTCAGAAGATATTCAACATTTTGTACTTAAACTTCATGGGTGCCAATAATGATGAGCAGAACTGTAGGTGATATGGACGGTGGTATTACTCGGCAAATGTACTTTCCTGCTCTTCTGAATCCTGGAGTTTGGTGGACATTCTTCAATTTCCTGAAGATAAACTAGAAAAACGTCCCACACCTGAAGGATCCTATGACATTTTCTCCTCAAAGTAAGTAATAATGATATGTCCGAAACAAACAGGCAGAGTAGAGGAGACTGTTTATCAAAACAGTGCATTATGTAAGTGCAGACTACTTGTGTATGTGTCTCTCTCTCGCACACAAATGCACACACACACGTAACAATTAGTGTATTAGCCTCTAATATATATATGTATAGATCTGTGCATACAACCTGTCAACCTAACAGGTCACGAGAGATGTATTTACTGTATTCACCTCGTAACCCAGAGGAATACGGTGAAAGCTGAGTTCTCCACGATGCACATCTGTTTCTGTATCAAGGGAAGCATCACAAAAACCCATCTCAGATATATTTGTCGCATTATGTGCTCTCAATCAGTCTACAACCAGCATCTGAAGCCGAAGGAGTGATTTAGCGGGGGGACACAGGACGTGAGTTGGTTTAGGTCCGGATAAACTTTATATTTCCGAAATGTTAATGCAGTGTTAATCTGTAGCGTACTCTTAAACTGTGGTATTACTTTTTGCTTTGAGTTCTTGTAGGCGGGGAAAATACCCTTTGTTTTTGGTACTGTACTTTCCGGTTAGCGTCTTTTTCTTCGTCCCCGACTCCTACAGACTGTGGTTTGCTGAGGATGAAGAGAGAACTTTCTACTGTATCTAATGTACTTATAGTGGCCATATGGAGCTCATCCAACCCCACTTCAAAAAAATTGAACTGTCCTTTTAAGCTTCCCCACTATAGTTCCACTTTGAAGAAATTTAACGAATTTGCTTCAAAGTGGACTTGGAGTTGCTCTGTGCTGTGACACCCCAAACAACTGAAGCTCAAGCTGCTGACTGCATGTTTTATACTTTGTGGGGTGGAACTTCCCCATCTCCCCATCCTTGATGTTGTAGGAAAATAACCTTTTTAATAATGTAGGTGGGATCCTAATATTAATTCATATACACAAAAGAAGTTTGGTTACATGACCAAATACCATTAATATGTTATGTGATAGCTCTAACTACATTGTGAGATTATGATACACGATGAAAACAATCTTTAAACATACATCTCTGTGCTTATTTCTACCTTAAGTGTGGTACTCTAAATGCTGATGTTTGACGTTTACATATGACAAAATATTTGCGGGAACACAAAGAAAATATAAAATGTAACCTTAGGAATATTGTTATGGATAAAATAAAAATCATTATAAAATCATATAGGTAACATAAGGCCAAATATGTGCCTGATTACTTCCAACAATGTCACATACACTGTATTTGTCTACTACTATATAAACCTATCTTACTAGCTATACTAAAAGCAGAAAGATACTTAAGAGATTAAAATGACCAAAATAGAAACATTCAACATTACATCATTTAAAATATGTTAAGAGAAAAAAATATTAAAAGTACAGGTAATATTGATACTAAAAAGACACTGAAAGACATTATTTACACAACACTGACATCAGCTGACTGATGATCATCTGTTTTCTGTCAAACTGACGTCTCTCCAAGGGATACTGCAGAGGACAAGACTATGAAACCTCTGCAGGACCACAAAGGACACAGAGAGACTGAGGAGCCATCAGGCCATACCCCAAGCCCAAACCCAAACCCAGGAAAGAGGGCCTCAGTGAATGTGGTCTTTGTGGTGTGGAGGTGGATCAGTCCATCAGAGGAGACTTTATAGAAGGACAGAGATCCAGCAGGAACGTCCACATACACCCCTACTCTACCAGAGGATGAAGAGGAGGAGGAGGAGGAGATGGATGTTTCTCTGTTAGCGTGATGGAAAGAGTAACTATCACCAGAGCACCTCAGACTCCAGGAATAACGATTGCATCCAAACTCCCATTCATCTCTGTCTCCTGTCCTCTTGATTCTTCTGTAACTCACTGAAACAGAAACAGCTCGTCTCCATTGGACCTCCCAGTAATAGCGACCGCTCAGAGCAGACCTGCACAGCAGCTGAGGGTGAAGACCATCAAATCTGTCTGGATGATCAGGATATGGCTGAAATCTGCCCACATGTGTCACTGTCCTGTTGTCTTCAGACAGTATGAGTCCTCTGCTCACTGTGTTTGTGTCCACCTCCAGCTCACAGGCCCCTGATGGAGAGAGGGAGAAACATTACAGCAGCAGGTCATCATCTGATCATCTACAACCATCTGAGCTGACGCTCCATCAGCCTGAGGGTTCAGAGTCAGCTCTGTTTGACCTCTGACCTCAAACTCTGCCCCATCTTTCTATCTGAACAAGTTTGATTTCTGTGTTTGTGGTTCCATGGTCCACGTTCAGTTTTCATACGTGATGAGCTGAGATCTGATTGGACAGCAGCTGAGTCATGTGAGGATGAAGCTTCATGTTTAATCTGTCAGATAGAGCAGGATTTAAAGCAGCAGCACAGAGGACATTGCGTCCATAAAACTTTGGTGTCATTCAGAAGCAGGAGACAGGATTTAACAGGATGATCCAAAAACAAGTCCAAAAGATTAAAGCAGTGAGACTCATTTCAGCTCCAAAATCCTTTCTCAGCTGATAATCAGAGCTGATATCAGTTCTGCCGTCAATAATCAGTGAGAAGCTCTCCTGGAGTGAGGACAGCAGTCTCCACAGATCTTCTCTCCTTAGTTCTCACATCAGTGCTCTTATTTTAGGCTGAGAATGAACAGCATGGAGGTGTTCATGTGATGAGAGGACGGCTGTGCTGGGACACTTTAGAGCCTAAAACTCACCACAGGAGTTGAACTGAGAATCAACAATCAACAATTCACACATTTGAATGTCAGAGTTTGGACAGAAGACGCTTCAGATTTTAGCAGGGTGACTACAGGTATGAGGAAGTTAAATTAAAGACTTGTAAGACCTTTTTTAATACCACCTTAAAGAAAATTTAAGACCAAACTTGGGATGGAAGTATGGCCCAGATATTCTTTTACAATTAAAGGCATTGATGTCTGTTAAAAATGTACAATAAGGAAAAATGAAAATAATCAGTTGTTCAACAACATCCTTCAAATGTTTTTATTAATGTGGACAGAGAACAGTTATTTAAACTGGGTGTTCCCAGTCTGGCTGGGAACACCCTTCCCAGCCAGACTGAGAGTGTATTACGAGGCAGGCATAGTGGTCTACAATTCTGCTGAAGAGGCAACAGCGGACATGGCAAAGCGTGGGATATCAGTGACAGTGTTGAAAAAAACAACGTCGCTTTTGGACCAGATTAATCGGCTGACATGGCAACCCGTCAGGAGGCGGGGGGACCTGTAGAATGCTGGACCCGGGCAGGGCTTCAAGGTGCGGCTCCAGGCTTTCCGCCGTCAGGATGATGGATAAGTACATCGGCTATAGAATGACCAGGTTAAACAACAGAGCTTATCTTTGATGACAACGAGGGTGCGTGAGTAACTACGTTAGAAAACTTTTTTTTTCTTTTTTCCTTCCTACTATGAGACTGATTGTGTCAGAGTAATATTTTTAAGGGCATATTGTGGACAGACATCATATCTGGTCACCTATTACTGGACACTATAGACCTAAACATCAGCTTAAAGGCTGAAGAGGGCTCTCTTTCAACACTAGGAGTAAGAGATTTTCCCTCTATACTCAAGTTCCAACTGAGTCATAAGGCCATTGAAAAGGCCTTAATTTTGGAAGTCAGTCTTGATGAATGTTTACTTTTTCCTGTTAATGTGTTGTTGTTTACTGTTCAAGTTGTTGCTACTGTTCTTTGTAGCATCAGGGGTGTAAAAGATGAGTTACTCATCAGCCTAAAGGGAGTCAAAATATACACAATACCTAACCATGCAAAACATTCAGTCATTTAAAGTAGCTACTTATTACATTAATGGGCTGGGGGAATCCAATTAAAAGGAGCAAAGTAATGGCGAAATTAAAGAGGGAAGGAATAGATGTGGCTCTCCTCCAAGAGACTCAACTAACAATAGCTGAGCATGAAAAACTCAAGAGATGGAGATTTAACCAGTATTCTTCCTCCTGTACTCAAGGTTCCAAAAGAGGGGTTTCAACACTGATTGCTAATTAACTAAGTTTTGAATGTTTATATGAAAAAAGGGGTCTAGATGGGAGATTCGTCCTGGTCCGAGGAAACCTGCAGGGTGTTCTGGTAACGTTTTTGAACATTTACGCCCCTCCAGGATCTGAATGGAAAATCTGTAAAGCTATTTTGGATCTGTTGATCTCAGAGGCACAGGGCATCCTTATTTGTGGAGGAGACTTTAATGTTCGACTTAATAAAACTCCAGATACATCAAAACCTTATTATTCAAAGGACAAAAAGATAGTTAGAAATATAAAGGTAATGATGGAGGAGCTTGGACTCTCAGACATATGGAGAGACCTGAATCCAACAAAAAGGGACTATACTTTCTTCTCACACTCCCACACTGTATACTCAAGGATTGATTATTTTTTTATGTTTCAAAGAGATTTAGATAGGGTGATAGAATGCAACATTGGGGGCATGGACTTATCAGATCATGCACCAATTATATTGGATTTAAGATAAGGTTTGGAAAAGAAAAACACTATATGGAGGCTAAATACTGGGATTCTAAATCAAATAAGGGAACAAATCAAGACGGATATTAAAGATTATCTTGAGAATAATGATAATGGGGAGGTATCCCCGCTGATTCTTTGGGATGCATCCAAAGCTGTCTTTAGAGGGAAAATGATAGGCTATAGCTCCTATCAGAAAAGCAGAGAAAAGAAAAAATGGATAGTTTGCAAACTAATCTATTGAAGTTAGAGAATATACATATAAGTAATAATAATAATAATAATAATAATAATAATAATAATAATAACTTAAATTTATATAGCGCCTTTCAAGGAACCCAAGGTCGCTTTCCACAGTAGAGGGGACAAACAAATAAGAAAACACTTAAACAGGGAAAGCCTGGGAGAACAAGTGAGTTTTGAGAAGTGATTTGAAACAGTCAAGAGTGGGAGAGTTGCGGATTTCTGCGGGGAGAGAGTTCCAGAGGGTGGGGGCAGCCACACTAAAGGCCCTGTCCCCGAAAGTTTTCAGTTTGGTCCGCGGGATGGAGAGGAGACCAGCGTCAGATGACCGCAGACTCCTGGATGGGGTGTGCTGGTGGAGGAGATCAGCCAGGTACTGGGGGGCAAGTGCGTGAAGGGACTTGTAGGTGAGTAGGAGGAGCTTGTACTGAATGCGGAACTTGACCGGGAGCCGGTGGAGGTGAATGAGAGTGGGGGTGATGTGCTGCCAGGGTTTAGTGCGAGTAAGAACCCTGGCAGCTGAGTTTTGCACATATTGGAGCCTGTCCAGGGTTTTTCTAGGAACCCCGGACAGGACTCCATTGCAATAGTCCAGCCGGGATGTAACAAAAGCATGGATAAGGGTTTCAGTGACAGAGTCTGATAGTGAGGAACGGAGACGGGATATGTTTCTGAGATGATGATAAATACTTTAAATGCAGGCATTAAAGAAGAAATAGACAGGATAAAGAATAAAATAAATGAAATCCATTTAAATGATATCAAAAAGAAGCTGATCTTTTTTTTTAAACAAAGGTATTACGAGGTAGGGGGGAAATCAGCCAAACTACTTGCTTATAAATTAAAAAAACAGCAGGCTGAGAACACAATATTTAAAATAAAGGACCCAATAACAAACTCTACACACTGTAAAGCAAAAGATATCCAAAAATCATTTGAAACCTTCTTCAAAAATTGAGATACACAGCCTAAAACGGATTATTTAAAGACGGAGGCATTTTATTGACCGGATAAAACTACCTAAAGTGAGAGAAGAACAAAACCAGCTTCTTATAAGTGAAATTACAGAGGAAGAAATAAAAAAGGCAATATCCCACTTAAAAAGGGGCCAGATGGCTTTCCATCAGAGTGGTACAAGGAAATGAAAAATCATTTGATCCCTGTCATGAAAGCCACTTACAACTATGTGTTAAAAACAGGAGAAACTCCCCCCTCCTGGAAAGATGCAGTGATCTTTTTGATATCAAAAGAAGGTAAAGATAAATTGAAATGTGGAAGTTATCGACCAATAAGTGTACTAAATCAAGATTATAAAATATTTACTCATATTTTGTCAAAAAGATTTGAAAATATCCTTCCACAGATAATAGGTCTGGATCAGACGGGTTTCATTCAAAGACAGACACAAGACAACATTCGCCGAACTCTGCATGTGATTGATCATATTGTTAAAAATGAAATTCAGGCAGTAATTTTGTGCCTTGATGCAGAAAAGGCTTTTGATAGGGTTTGTTGGAAGTTTTTGTATAGAGTATTAGAAGAATTTGGGTTTCACCAGAACGTTGTAAAAACTATTAAAGCACTGTACAGCAACCCGAGGGCAAGGATAAAAATTAATGGAGACATATCAAATTCATTTGATCTAGAGAGAGAAACGAGGCAAGGTTGTCCAATTAGTCCATTACTATTTACATTGTTTATCGAAGCATTAAGACAAGGAATCATTCAAGAAAATAAGATTAAAGGTATCCATATGTTTAATCAAGATCATAAAATTTCATTATTTGCGGATGGTGTTCTAATATATCTAACAAACCCAGAGAGTTCCATCTTGAGATTATTGTTATTCTTGGATGATTTTGGCTCTATTTCAGGCTATAAATTGAATATTAAAAAGACTCAAGTTCTGAGTTTTAAGTATAAGCCAAGTCTGATCATAAAGTCTAAAACTGAACTAAAGTGGGACCAAGAATACATTAAGTACCTGGGAGTCATCATACCAAAAGATTTAATAAATCTATATATTCTAAACTTTAACCAGTTGAGTCAAAAATTAAAGGAAGACATAACAAGATGGAACCTGATACCAATATTAAGCTTTGAGTCTAGAATTGAGTCTGTAAAGATGAATATACTGCCGAGAATATTGTATTTGTTTCAGACTCTTCCAATTGAAATAACCGACAAACAATTTAATGAGTGGGATAAACTACTGTCCAGATACATCTGGCATGGGAGAAAACCTAGGTTAAAATTACAAACTCTCCAGTTGTCAAAGAGGAGGGGTGGCGTTGGTTTTCCTTGCTTTAAGGACTATTACAAGGCGGTCCAGCTAAGAATCATATATTGTTGGTGCAACCCTGAATACTAAGCCAGATGGAAAGAAATTGAGGAGAAGGAGTCTGGAGCAGTTCCTATCCAGGCACGGTTAGGAGATAAAAGACTAATTAAAAGCTTAATGGAATTGGGTAATATATGGATCAATTTATCTCTGAAGGTATGGGTGGATGTTATCACAAAAAATGACCTGATGGAGAAAATAAAAATGCTTAAATGGTGCTCATACGACCTTGAATTCACCCCAAACAAATGGGATGCAAGTTATAAGGGATGGTCTTGTCAGGGCCTCTCGGCATACTGTACTTTTTTTGATAAAGGAAGACTAAACGATTTTCAGACGTTGCGACTGCATGGGTTAAAAAATACAGACTTTTATAGATTCCTGCAGCTACGTCATCACATAAAAACAACCATAACAGAGAGTAAAGTTGCTTTTGAAAATAGCCTATTGAAAGTCTTTATTAGTGCATATAAAAATGACTCTGGGCCTAGGGTGATATCAAGACTTTATAAGGGACTTCAAGATGTCAAAAGAGCAAATACCACATACATTAAGCAAAAATGGGAAAGGGAGGCTAGCAAGTGCATCCCTGATGAAGCTTGGTCTCAATATTGTGAATTCCAATGGAGGATCTCAAGCTCACCCTCCTGGAGAACTTTTGGTTGGAAGAGTCTTTGTAGATACTTTATTTCCCCGGTTCAATTATCTCACTACTCAGGTACCTCCAGCTGCTGGAGAAGTGTGGTTCTCAGAATGCCAATCACTATCATGTGTTTTGGGACTGTCCAAAGGTACTCTGTTTTTGGCGTAAGATTCACTCTGAATTAGAAATTATATTTGGGACAAAAATTGCTTTTAATTGGGATGAGCTATTTTTTTTGGATTCATGATTTCAACAACCTTAGACATTAGAAGTAGGAAATTGTTTGGAATACTGAGTGCGGCAGCTAGAAAAGCAATCACTAAGAAATGGCTTAAACCAGATACCCCAACTATAAAAGAGTGGTGTGATATTATATATGAAATCTATGTAATGGAAAGAATCACTTTTTCTTTGAAGCACCAAGACAATACATTTGAGGACATTTGGAAGAAATGGACTATGTATATTTCCCTTAAAGGACTGGCTTATGTATAAGAGAGATGAATAATAGTTATTTTTGTCTCTTGTGTATTTATATGATATCAAGACAACACCCCATGTTCTGTTCTAATTTTTGTTGGGATAAGATGTATATTTGTACTTTATGAAGAAGTGTGAGATGGGAAAGGGGGGGGGGGGGGTGCAATGATCAGACTGTAAAAGAATGTAACCCACAAAAACCATTTGCATGTTATACACTGAAATTTAATAAAGAAAAAAAAAAAAAAAAAAAAAAGAACACATGTCCAAATAAGTTAGAGCTATAATGATTACACCACCCACTATTTTAATTAAGGAAAACTTTGCTAATTCCAGCTAAATGTGACTATTTTCTGGTTTCTGTACCTCTCTATGAGACTTAACTGACTGTATTTGGATTGTGTTAACGGACGTCACCTTGGGCTTGTGGGACACTGTTTGGACATTTTTCATCATTTTCTGACCTCTTTCAGACCAACAGTTTAATCAGACACTAAAATTTCTTCTTTAAAATTTTGACATCCATAGATGAGGGGGTACTGGCGGCTCGTTCACTTTCTTTTGTCTTTTCTTTAAACAAGAGTCTCATAAAATGCCAGTGGCAACAAAACCAAATAAGAAGGTAGGATAACAATCTAGATAACAACTAAAAGCTCATATTAAAGCTTTTTCCACAACACAGCTGGAATCAGGAAAAATGATGTAAATTATTACAAAAAGCTGTATAAGCCTTATTATCAACAGAAAAATACAGGCCACATTAACAGGCAATATGCACACACACCAATCCAACATGGCAAACTAACACAGAGAAACACAGCAAACTAACAGCCCAAAACAGAGACTCAGACACGGCCTTAGGTGAAAACCACACCTATGCAGACACACAGGTGAGTGAAACACATGAGATCAAGTAAGGCAGAGGAAACACGGAAAGTTAAACAAACTACAAAGGCTACACAAGGAGAAAATATCTGGCATGAAAACGGGTCAGGGCTAAAAAAGGTGAGGAGGCTATGACCCCTCTCGGGGGGTCCGGGGGGCATGCTCCCCCATAAGAAAATTTGGAATGTTTAAAAGCATCAATCTGATGCATTTTGAGAGAAACATGAAGCAGAGACTGGATGACTGCATGACTGTATAATAAAGCATCTATCTATGTATGGTCACATTCTGGTCACATAATGACTTTGGGAATTGGAAGAATAAGGCCCTTCACAGGGTTGATATTTTCACTTTTTAGATTAAACATACAGTGAAGTGGTGGATCTCTACAGCTCTGTCCTGAGTAACATTCACCATGTTAAGTCATCATGATCAAGATCTCAGAAATATAAACCACTTTAATTTGCTTAGTGAAAAACTGAAAATAAAATGTTTGTGCAAAGAGAGATGGGAGAGAAAATGTTTTAAACATCAAATAATAATAAGAGCACTGGGAGATCACACATTCATAAATCGTAACGCACTATTTCCCATCATAACATGTAAGTTGTTTGCTAGATAACTCAAGTCAAATGTCCATCATAGGACAACCCCCAATTTATCTGCTCATATACCACATGTCAAGATCCTGAGAGAACAGCTAATATTTACTTGATACACAACAGAGTAAAATAAACTGTACAGAAGTTTGTCCGCTCAGGGCCTCTGAACACTGAAGACATTTTTGCCACATTTTTATCTGATTTATAAACCGTCCACTGAAAACAGCTCTGAGACCCACTTTAGGGCCTCGACCCACAGGTTGAGAGCCACTGCACTAACAGACTGCATTTGGAGCTTGATCCTTCAGATTGCTCTGATATCATGGAGAATAAGCGACGCAGGAAACTGCAGGATGAGTTTATTATTTAGAAAAGGTGAAAACAGAGCTGGACTGCTCAGGAAAGTTGAGTTTTACAGTACACACAGTGATTCAGGACCGCTGTCCCGTGCGCTGTGCGTCTTTATGCTCACTGGCACCGTGAGGAGCTCTTCGCGCTCATATCTCCATGCTCTCGCGCTTGTAGAGTAAATGTTTGTATTGACATCAAGGCTCCTGCAAGCGTGCGCACATGTTGGCAGTTCAAGGATAATCTTTGGCATTATTTCCCGTTCATACCCTCCAGCCCGTCTCTGTTTATGTTGTGCTCTGACTTACTGAGCATCTCGGCGCTTATGAGAGAGCCATGCAGGCTGTTAAATGATAAAATGCTCTGTCACCAGTGGTGCTACTTGAATTGGTTAATTAATTTATTTGACTAAGTCGGTAGGCTCCGGCCAGCTTTAACCCTGGTCATCGATGTTGCTGTGTGGTACCTGTAGCTGTCGCTCCTGGTGATGTCGATGTGTCAGCAAGGAGAAATGCCACTACGAGCTGCAGCTTTCACAAAGCGGCAGCTTAAATTGGCATTTTCCCATTTCCTGCAATCAAGAAGGCCAAGTTAGCTAGCAAAAATGCAGCACGGTCTTCTTCTTCTGCGGTTCTGCAGCAGACTCATTGCGTCACGTAATCTAAACGACGGGGCGAGATCACGGATGTATTATTTTATAATACATATTATTTTATAATTTATAATTTTTTATAATTTTTCTTATTTTATAAGATGTCTCACGTCTTCTCCCGCTTATCCGTTGTCGGGTCGCGGGGGCAGCAGCCTAAGCAGGGAAGCCCAGACTTCCCTCTCCCCAGCCACCTCGTCCAGCTCTTCCCGGGGGATCCCGAGGCGTTCCCAGGCCAGCCGAGAGACATAGTCTCTCCAGCGTGTCCTGGGTCTACCCCGGGGCCGCCTTCCGGTGGGACGTGCCCGGAACACCTCACCAGGGAGGCGTCCAGGAGGCATCCGGACCAGATGCCCGAGCCACCTCATCTGGCTCCTCTCAACGCGTAGGAGCAGTGGCTCTACTCCGAGCTCCTCCCGAATGACCGAACTTCTCACCCTATCTCTAAGGGAGAGCCCAGCCACCCTGCGAAGGAAACCCATTTCGGCCGCTTGTACTCGCGATCTCGTTTTCTCGGTCACGACCCAGAGCTCGTGACCATATATGAGGATAGGGGTGAAGATCGACCGGTAAATCGAGAGCTTCGCCTTACGGCTCAGCTCCCTTTTTACCACGACAGACCGGTGCAGAGCCCGCATTACTGCTGACGCCGCACCGATCCGCCTATCGATCTCCCAATCCACTCTTCCTCCGCTCGTGAACAAGACCCCGAGGTACTTAAACTCCTCCACTTGGGGTAGAATCTCTTCCCCAACCCGGAGAGAGCACTCCACCCTCTTCCGGGTGAGGACCATGGACTCGGATTTGGAGGTGCTGATTCTCATCCCAGCCGCTTCACACTCAGCTGCGAACCGATCCAGTGAGAGCTGGAGGTCACGGTTCGACGCCAACAGGACCACATCATCTGCAAAAAGCAGAGACCCGATCCTGAGGTCACCAAACCGGAACCCCTCAACGCCCTGACTGCGCCTAGAAATTCTGTCCATAAAAGTAATGAACAGAATCGGTGACAAAGGGCAGCCCTGGCGGAGTCCAACCCCCACCGGAAACGACTCAGATGTACTGCCCGCAATGCGAACCAGACTCTGACACGGTCATAAAGAGAACGGACGGCCCGTAACAGGGAGCCCGCTACCCCATACTCCCGGAGCACCCCCCACAAGACCCCACGAGGAACACGGTCGAATGCCTTTTCCAAGTCCACAAAGCACATGTGGACTGGTTGGGCAAACTCCCATGCACCCTCGAGGACCCTATGGAGAGTATAGAGCTGGTCCACAGTTCCACGACCAGGACGAAAACCGCATTGCTCCTCCTGGATCCGAGGTTCAACAATCTGACGGACCCTCCTCTCCAGTACCCCTGAATAAACCTTCCCGGGGAGGCTGAGGAGTGTGATCCCCCTGTAGTTGGAACACACCCTCCGGTCCCCCTTCTTGAAAAGAGGAACCACCACCCCAGTCTGCCAATCCAGTGGAACTGTCCCCGATGTCCACGCAATGTTGCAAAGACGTGTCAACCAAGACAGCCCTACAGCATCCAGGTAGTGTTAATTTCGTTTACAAAAACTAGACGAAATATATTCGTCAACGCCCACTTTTCAACGGATGAAAACTAGACTAGGAGAGACTAAACCCCACATGAATAAACAAGAACTAGGACGACATCAGTGTGGATTTTCGTTGACTAATCAAGACGAGACAAAAATGCTGTTCACTAAATAAAGACTATGATAAAATTTATGGCCTTTTTCGTTCACGAACTAAAATGAGACTAAATTTTATATTATATATTATTTGACGTTCTGTCTCTGCTGTGCCTGCGCCTCGCTTTGCACAGCACCAGTGGGAAACCTAATTTCTGTCCCACCCATGGTCCCACCCACTTTTGAATTCACAGCGGGCAGGTATAGTCACACACAAACCCCCGACAGAAGATGAATGAAAACTTTTCATTGAAGAGTAGTAGTTACCTGCCTTGCCGATAGTCGCTCGCTACACAGTGCAGCACGCAAGTACGCGCGCACACACACACACACACACACACTGGGACTGAGTCACACGCACATTAGCACGTAAGCGCTGCAGCCATAGGCTGAAGCTGTGCCTGCTTACCCTGACAGCTGAGCGGTCCTAGTGCCCGTAGTTTACAGCTGACCATGCAGGCAGCCGGACACACAATGCATGGCGCACAGAGAGAAAAAATATATGCATCTTCTCTTTACCCATGTGGCTGGGACAAACAACGTCCCGTCCGGGATGTGCCTCTTTTGGCTCAAATATGTGATGTCCCGGCAGGTACGGGACAGTTGGCAACCCTAGGTTTAAATAAATATGCAAATTTAATCCTTACAGTTGTGGTTTTATCAAAATGATAACAGAAAATGCTATTTAAAATAATTTTAGATTAGATGGATGGATAAATGCGTTCTATATTATTTGCTGACAAAAAAAGTAAAGGGATAAAATAATTGTCCTTACTAAAACTAGACTAAAATGTCAACAGTTTTTATCAACTAAACTAGACTAACAAAAATGGTGTTGTCTTAGACTAATATAAAATCTAAAATGCTTGGCTTTTGGTCGACAAAAAATTGACTAAATAAAAACAGGATGAAGTTGACTAAATGTGATAAAAACTAACAAGGGTGATAGAAGATGGACTAAGACTGGACTAGACTACAAAAATGTCAGATAAAATTAACACTACATCCAGGGCCTTGAGGAACTCCGGGCGGATCTCATCCACCCCCGGAGCCCTGCCACCGAGGAGCTTCTTGACCACCTCGGCAACCTCAACTCCAGAGATAGAAGAGCCCACCAGAGAGTCCCCCAGGTCTGCTTCCGCACTGGAAGACGTGCTGGTGGGATTGAGGAGGTCTTCGAAGTATTCTTTCCACCGATCCAAAAAATCCCGAGTCGAGGTCAGCAGCACACCATCCCCACCATAGACAGTGTTGACAGCGCACTGCTTCCCCCTCCTGAGACGCCTGATGGTGGTCCAGAATCTCTTCGAAGCCGTACGGAAGTCGTTCTCCATGGCCTCTCCGAACTCCTCCCATGCCCGGGTTTTTGCTTTAGCGACCACCGAAGTTGCATTCCGCTTGGCCAGCCGGTACCCGTCAGCTACCTCCGGAGTCCCACGGACCAAAAAGGCCCGATAGGACTCCTTCTTCAGCTTGACGGCATCCCTCACCTCTGGTGTCCACCAGCAGGTTCGGGTGTTGCCGCCACGACAGGCACCAACCACCTTACGGCCACAACTCCGATTAGCCGCCTCCACAATAGAGGCCCGGAACAAGGCCCACTCGGACTCAATGTCCCCTGCCTCCCCTGCCACATGGTCGAACTTCGCCCGGAGATGGGAGTTGAAACTCTTTCTGACAGGGGACTCTGCCAGACGTTCCCAGCAGACCCGCACAACACGCTTGGGTCTACCAGGTCTGACCGGCATCCTCCCCCACCATCGGAGCCAACTCACCACCAGGTGGTGCACATATGAACACCCTTATGCTTGAACATGGTGTTTGTTATAGACAATCTGTGACGAGCAGTAGACTCGACACCCAGTAGAACGAAGGAATCCCCAGAAGGGGCACCCTCCAGCACCCCCTCCAGGGAATTCAAAAAGGGTGGAAACTCTGAGCTGCTGTTTGGTGCGTAAGCACAAACAACAGTCAGGTTCCGTCCCCCCACCCGAAGGCGAAGGGAGGCTACCCTCTCATTCACCGGGGTAAACCCCAACGTACAGGCCTCGAGCCGCGGGGAGACAAGAACTGCCACCCCTGCCCGGCGCCTCTCACCATCCACAACTCCAGAGAAGAAGAGCGTCCAACCCCTCTCAAGAGGACTCGTTCCAGAGCCCAAGCTATGTGTCGAGGTTAGTCCGACTATATCTAGTCGGAACCGCTCAACCTTGCGCACAAGCTCCGGCTCCTTCCCCGATAGAGAGGTGACATTCCACATCCCTAGAGCCAGACGCTGCAGCCGAGGATCGGACCGCCAGGGTCCCCGCCTTCGGCCGCCGCCCAGCTTGCATGGCACCCGACCACTACGGCCCCTCTCACAGGTAGTGGGTCTATGCGAGGGGGGTCCCACGTCTCTCCTTCGGGCTGGGCCCGGCCAGGCCCCGTGGGCATAGGCCCGGCCACCAGGCGCTCGCCTGCGAGCCCCACCCCCAGGCCTGGCTCCAGGGAGGGGCCCCGGTAACCCACTTCCGGGCAAGGGAAACATGGATCCATTTTTGTTGTTCTTCATAGTGGTCTTTTGAGCCACGCTTTGTCTGGCCCCTCCCCCAGGACCTGTTTGCCTTGGGTGACCCTACCAGGGGCATAAAGCCCCCGACAACATAGCTCCTGGAGTCATTGGGGCACACAAACCCTCCCACCACGATAAGGTGGTGGCTCAGGGGAGGGTTTTTATAAGATGTATTATTTTATAATACATCCATGGGCGAGATTTAGATCAGTCCGTGCTTACCAGAAATTTTCGCGAGCACATTTAAGACCTGTCTGATCTGAATTTAAGACAATTTAATACTTTTTAAGGCCTTAAATTAAAAAAAAAATATTTAAGACTTTTTAAGGCTTTATAAGGACCCGTGGTCACCCTGTTTAGACAACTTTAGACTTTTATGGACACAATGTCCACTGAAACTCTGTGCTGCTGCTTTAAACCCTGCTCAATCTGACAGATTAAACATGAAGCTTCACAAACTCAAATGTTCCTGACTGTATAGATCTAGAATAAGAAGATTGAATAATCAGACTGTTAAGTAACATGTTGAAGCAGCTGCAGCGGGAGGTTTCATTCGTCCGTCAGAGATCTTGACGAATGAGGAGCATTTCTCCTCCATGTCACTCAGTTTGGTCTGTTTGTAAAAGCTCCAATGAGGACACGGACCAGACCTGATCCACCATCGTGTTTAGTCTGGACCAGAAAAGAGCACCTGAGGTCATGGTGCACAGATGTAATACTGTATTCAAATGTGGTCCATTAAAGATCCTGAAATACAAATTCATTTTCCTCTCCACTCTTGAACCTGGTAGCTTGGTTTGGACCCTGCTCCTCATCAGAAAACTTCATCAAACACCAGAGCAGGATCTCTGTCCTTCATCTCAGGAGCAGAGCCAAATTCTCACTCACAGAAGAACTTGTTCACACTTTTATCTCCTCCAGGCTGGACTATTGCAGGGCACATCTCATCGGGATCTCCAACAAGGACCTCCACAAGATCCAGAGTCCACAAACAAGCAATGAGAGGATCCTGATGAGAGTGACCATGTAGGGCATCATGTCCATTCTTCAGATTCTTCTCTGGCCCAATGAACACCTGCAGACTGAAGCTAAATCCCTCTACTCACCCCTCAGTGCATCCATGGACATGCTCCCTCATACCTGGAGGACATTCTTACCCCAGAGACCACCAGCAGAAACCTCTGCTCCATAATCACCAAACACCTCCAGACTCCACACTCTGGAGATCAGGCCCTCCAGTCTGCTGCTCCAAAGCTGAGGGACACCCCCCTGACCATCTGAGGCCCCCAGAGCCTGCTGAGACATCTGAAGAAGGACCACAGAGCTTTGTTTGCAGGACAGCATTTCTCTGATCACACCAACACACCATCTCTGCTGATCTTTGTTCCTCATCTTCACTTTGATCAATTGTTCCTCAGACTAATGACCTCTGACCTTCATGTCTCCATGGTTCATCCTTCTGATGGTGTTTTATCTCTGGACCTCTGAGAGAATCCTTCAGATGAAAAGTTCATAAGGAGTGAAAAGTTGAATAATCATCATTAAATTATGATTAAAAACACTCACACTGGGCGCCATGTTGTAGCAGGTTGGAAGGAAACTCGCTCCAGAAAAAAACCCAAACAAAAGCTAGCTAAACTGAAAAACTACGGCAGAAACTGAATGCAATTGATGACGAAACAACTGTAAACGTAAAACAACAAAGATGGATAAAAGAGGGAGATCTAACAAGAAGGAAAACGACCATGCCACAAGTGCCGGCGCAGAGAGAGCAGCCACGCCGCTGGAGGCAACAACAGGCAGCAGCAGCGACACGCAGGACTCCATAATTCTCAAAGAGCTATGTAAGTTCAGGCAAGAGCACACAGAGGGGGTTAACGAGAACAAAAAAGCCCTAACAAGGGTTGAGACAAACATAAAGGAACTGATGGAGAGAATAACCTCAGTGGAAAAGCGCACAGTGGAGATGGAGGAAAGAATAGGAGAGACCGAGGAAAGGACAACAGGGACGGGCAGAGTGCTGGCCTTCCTCCTGCAGCAGGAAGCTAGGTTAACGGCTAAATGCAATGACCTGGAAGCGAGATCGAGACGTAAAAACATCCGGATTCATGGTATACCAGAGGGTTCAGAGAAAGACGACATGGTTGGATTCATCAAGAACTTTATCAGCTCGCAAATACAAATGCCTGCGGAAATGGACATCCACATTGAGAGAGCTCACCGTATGCTAATCAACAAACTGAGAGACAACACGGCGCTGCCGCGGGCAATCATCGTCCGCTTTCTGGACTACCAAGTGAAAGAATCCATCATACAGCAGGTACGCAAACAAAAAATCACGTACAAAGACCGAACCATCTACTTCAACCAGGACTATACAACGTAGGTTCAAAGAAAAAGGAAACTGGTACGAGACGTAATAAAGAAACTTCTGGTGTTTCTGGACACTGGGACTAAAACTTTCCCCACACTGATGGAGGCTGCACCGCTGCTACAGGAGATGGGGATCCAGGTGAATGAAGAGGAGTCAGAGCGGCTGCAAAGGTTTATGAAACAGGACACCTGGACCAGGGCGACGGGTCGGAGGGAGAAGAGAGCGCAGCCACACATCACTGAGGAGGACGTACATGCCCTTTTTGACTGAGATAAATATGAATAGTCACATGAGGTAAGTGGCAAAAGCGTGAGAAGAAACATCTAAAAGAGATGGGACTGAAGAGCTAATTAAGCATTCAGATCTGCCTGACAGGAGATAGTTTATAGGGGATGAAGCTAGTTATAAAAAAAAAAAAATTTAAGTCACATTAACAACAGTGGGTTAATAGGAGTAATTTATAGCTCTATTTGAGTTTAAAGCAGCTTATATAACACCTAAGAAGTTGCATAAGCACTTAGTGCTACCCACCAGAAAGCTTGCCACATCTTTCTGAGTTGAGGACTCTTGGAAGCCATGATATTTTTTTTTTGTTTGGTTTTGTTTTTAAAGGAGATGCCTGTTTTTTTTTCGCTGTACAACGTTTTGGACAGTTGTTTTTATTTTAAAATATGGGGGTACAAAGAGATAGGATATACATTACAAACTGGATGAATAACTTAAATATCATTTCTTACAATGTGCATGGTGTTAATCATCCCATTAAAAGAAAGAAGATTCTGAGTCAACTGAAGAAAATGCAATGCTCAATAGCGTTACTGCAAGAAACACATTTAACAGAAGGTGAACATAAAAAATTGAAAAGGGATTGGGTGAATCAAGTATTCAATGCATCTTATGGTAAGAGGAGGGGTGTAGCAATATTGATACACAAATCACTTATGTTTTCAGTGGAGAAGGAGATTAAAGATAATATGGGAAGATACGTAATAATAGTGGGCTCTATAGGAGATGGAAATATTACATTAATAGACATATATGCCCCACCAGAAGAAAGTGATCTAGCTAAGGTTATAACTGATAAAGCAAAGGGTATGATAATAATGGGAGGGGATTTCAATACAATAAAAAATGGCAAATTAGACAGACTACCACCAGAGAAGGAACCACTATCAAAAAAATCTAAAGTATTAATTAATTTTACTAAAGAATTAGGACACATGGATCCATGGAGAAACAACAATCCTAGGGGAAAAGATTTTACTTTTTACTCTAATCCGCATAACAGTTATTCGAGAATAGACTTCTTCTACGTGTCTAAACAGGATATACACAAAATTATTAACAGTACCATAGAGAGTATCACTATAAGTGATCACGCTCCAATTACATTAACATTAGATACAGGCAATGACAAACATTTCAAATGCTTGAGACTTAATGTCTCATTACTGTCTGATGATAAGGTGCTAAATGAGCTGAAATTGCATGTAAGGGAGTATTTAGATATAAATGACACTGGGGAGGTGTCCCCTTCAATTTTATGGGAGGGGGCGAAAGCTGTATGAAGGGGGAAAATAATTGAAATATCGTGTAGGCTTAGAAAAGCTCGACTTGAACAGCAACAGAAATTGGAAGGTAAATTAAAGGAGTTAGAACTAAATCATAAGAGAACAACAGATAAGATGATATTCCTTGAAATGAAAAAATGTAGAAAGGAACTTGAAGAACTACTTACATATGAAGCTGAAGGGGCTCTGCATTATTCAAATCAAAAACATTATGAAATGGGTAACAGAGCTAGCAGATTGTTGGCATTTCAGCTCAGAAAAGCCCAATCAAATAGGACGGTTACAAAGATTATCCACCCAAACTCTAAACAAAAGATGACAAAACCTACAGAAATAGCTGAAGCATTCGCAGAATATTACAAATTATTATACAATGATTCAGACTCTAAGGATATAGGAGATAAAACACAAACATTCTTGAACAATTTACAGTTACCATCATTAACAAAGGAGGATGCCTCAGAAATTACCCAATTAATTTCAATGCAGGAAATATCAGACACTATTAAAAAGTTAAAAGGCAATAAATCTCCTGGCATAGATGGCTTTGCGGGAGAATTTTATAAATGTTTCAGGGAAGAAATTACACCAGTACTGTTTAAAGTTTTTAATTATGCCTTATCCTCAGGAAATCCACCAGCAACATGGTCAGAAGCCATTATTTCAGTATTACATAAAGAAGGGAAGGACCCAGTGTTGTGTGAGAACTATAGACCTGTTAGCCTACTGTGTACTGATTTAAAAATACTGACAAGCATTTTAGCACAGAGAATACAGAAACATATTAAGAAAATAATTAAACCTGACCAAACAGGATTCATTCCTGGGAGGCAGGGGGCTAACAATATCAGACGAACACTAAATCTTATTTCATGTGCTACTAAACAAAGCAAAGGAGACAATATGCTGCTTAGTTTAGATGCACATAAGGCATTTGACAGTGTAAAATGGCCCTTTCTGTACAATACACTGGCAAAATTTGGGTTCAATAACACATTCATAGACTGGGCAAAAATTGTTTATAGGAATCCCAAATCAAGGATAAGAGTAAATGGCTGTTGCTCTGATTTCTTTCCTCTGAGAAGAGGTGTCAGACAAGGAGATTGTCTTAGTCCCTTATTATTTGTCATGAGCATCGAACCATTGGCAGAATCAATAAGAATTAATGAGAAAATTAAAGGAATTATAGATCAGGGTGGTATAGAACATAAACTGTCTTTGTTCGCGGATGATATACTCATGTACATAAGCAAACCAGTATCATCTATTCCAGCACTTCTGAAGAACCTTGCGGAATATGGAGAAATATCAGGATATGTAGTTAATGAATCCAAATCTGTTTCCATGATGCTTTCAGGGACATTTCCAGCAGAACTAGAGGAAAAAGTGAAATTTAAATGGTCCAATAATGGATTTAGATATCTACAGTAGGTATCATTATTACTCCATTCATCTCACAACTTTTTGAGGCAAATTATGGAAAATTGATAAATGAATTTCATAGGGATATAGCTAGATGGGATATTTTGCCACTAACTTTGATAGGGAGTATTGAAGTAGTGAGAATGAATATATTGCCTAGATTGCTATTTTTGTTTCAATCACTGCCTATTAAAGTACCAGGCAATTTCTTTAAAATATTAGACAAAAATATATCGAAATTTGTGTGGCAAAATAAAAGAGCAAGAATTAAATACAACCTCCTTCAGTGCTCTAAAGAGAAAGGAGGGTTGAATTTACCCAACTTAAAAAACTACTATTGGGCAGCTCAACTTAGAGCAATTGTTTTGTGGATAACTAAGGATACAGAATCTATATGGGTAGGAATGGAAAACAGTTCTTGTTCAAGTTTCCTTTTGGAATGCCTCCCATTTTTAAGTGATAAAACACTGAAAGGGGTGAAAATTACAAATGAGTGCATTAAGGAAACAAAGAAGATTTGGTCCATAGTTAGGAAGAAGTTAGGTCTTTCAGACTCCATCTGTAGAATTACTAAAATAGCAATAAATCCAGAGTTTATACCCTCCATCATGGAAATGGGTTATAACAGGTGGGCTGAAAAGGGTTTGATATATATTGCTCAAGTTTTCTTAGAAAAAAACATGAAATCCTTTGAACAACTCAGAAGACAGTTCAATTTACCAACTCAAGATTTCTACAAGTACTTACAACTAAGGAGTTATCTTCAGAAACATGAAGAATGGAGTAACATATGTAAGACACCATCTAAACTTGAAGAAGTATTAAGGGTATTTACAGAAACAGAGACAAAAAAGGAGTTGTTTCAAAGCTTTACAGGGCAGTACAAAGTGAATCTGAAGTTAACAACTTGAATGTGAAGGAAAAATGGGAAATGGAAGCGAATATTGTCATAACAGATGAACAATGGGAGGACTCTTTCAAGGAGGGCCATAAATTAACAAATAGCCCAGTGTGGAGGGAGTTTGACTGGAAAGTAAAGATGCGTTATTTTAATACTCCATTCACTACCTCTAAATTCAGCAATACTGAGCTATGCTGGAGAGGCTGTGGAAAAGTTGGAGATTTCACACATATATTTTGGGATTGTCCCAAAATTACTATTTTTTGGAAAAATATTCAAAATGAAATCAATATAATTTTGGGCATTAATTTTACTTTAGACCCGTCAATTTTTATACTAGGTATAGCACCGGAAGAATTTATGAATAAAGACCTCATTTACTTGTTGAGAGTTTTACTTCTAATTGCAAAAAAAACAATAACAGCATCCTGACTGAAGCCACAGCCTCCTAGCATAACGGAATGCAGAGAAAGACTAAGGAATGTTTTGATTATGGAGAAAATTACAGCAAGGCTACAGGGGAAAATTGAAAGATTTTATGACAAATGGTCTTCAGTAATTCAAACAATGCATGGACCCTAGGTACCTCTATATTTGTTTTCATTTCTTTCTTTTTATTTAATGGATTTATTTATTTTCGGATATTATTATCACTTACTTTTATTTATTATCATTTTATGGTATTAGTCTTAAATACACTTGTTCAGATTGGGATGACTACACAGGTTTACCATATAGGCGAAGGCATGTAGTTAGTGGTACTTCTTTGGAAAGATAGAGTTCTGATATTAATCATAACATTGGTATATGGATGATGTCAACATGTACAGCTAAATATCTTACTACAGTTGATGGAATTAATAATGTTGTATGTTCAAGTACCATGTACAGGGGCAAACTAAACGACCTATAAGTTGGTCCAACTGAACTATAAGATGGACTTTTGAAAGAAAACAAAACAAGGAATAATGTCATGGAAAATGTAAAGATGGTTTTGTGTATTGTCTGCATTATTATTGTCAAGTATGAAAGCATCTCCTAAATGTTATGTTTGTATGTGAATATATGTGTTAAATAAAAATTAAGTTCCAAAAAAAAAAACACTCACACTTCTTCACACCAGGTCTCAGTCTGTGTGGTCCACCATGGTCCAGCCTGGAGACAGAAACCAAAGCTGGGATAAGTTCTTCATTCATGAGGGTCCTGAGATAGCCTCCCTCTCCAGCCCACACCAATCAGGAGGTTTCTACAGAAAACCTTCCCCTCTGTCTCCATCCAGGGTCTGTCTGGGCTCAGATCTCTGAGTGGATCCTCTTAACCAGGTCAGGCCGTGGTTATTAAAACTTTAATTATTAATATGCAGTGGTGTAACTCAGTTTATAACTAAACTGTTGAATCTCTCTGCAGTCTGTTGTTTCTAATCAGATAACTTTTGAGATCTGCTTCAGTTTAAGACACTCCCCACTCTGATACTAACATTCCACTGACCCCTCAGATAAACCTCCTCTCTGTTGAATCATGAATGTTCCTTTAAAATTCAACATCAATAAAATTTTAAATAATGAATAAATCAGAGTTGGCAGAGACAATCTGACTTCCTGTCCAAACTCAAACTAGTCTCCAGTCTCTCTCTGCAGCCCTAACATCTCTGACTCTCACTAATCTCACTTTTCAGGCTGCTGAACATCAACATGTGATTCTTTCTTCTTCTGTGGTGTCAGTGTACCTCAGGATGTTCAGTCTGCAGCGTGGATCCTCCCGTCGAGCAGTCAGCAGCTTCTGTCCTCGTTCTCCTGGATGATTGTAGCTCAGGTCCAGCTCTGTCAGAGAGGACGAGCTTAGAGCAGAGTCCAGAGACACACAGCCCTCCTCTGAGACCAGACAGCCAGACAGACTGCAGACAGACAGACAGGTGAATCCACAGTCTGACATCACAGTATCAGGTCCAGAATGAAGGCCTGTCTGTGGTACCTTGAAAATGGGATATCACATCTCAAGAGGCCTTCAACACATTTATATTTAATGGAGACAAATGTGGTTGGGATGACCTTGTGGTCTGGGCACCCATGAGTTCGTCACTACCATAAATTCTTATTTTCAGTAAGAAAATCATTGATTATACTTCTATAAAATGATCACCACAACCATTCAGACATGAGGACCCTCCTGAAAACCAGATGTAGCATCTCAAGAGGCTACCCTCTAAGAAATCAGATGACAGCTCTATGGTTCATGGACCTGTCCCTAACTTTAGTCCACTTGTCTCCTCTTCCCTCCCTTGCTTCACCCTCACACCAACACAGCATGGTGTAGATTTGCTGTTCATCATGAGACTGGGATCCACATTCAAGATTTCCTGCTGCTTAACAGAAGGTTTTTTCTTGCCGCCATGATGGAGGGATTCATGATTGGCTATATGGATTCATGTTGGTGTTGGATGTATATATTAGTATATTTATGTATATGTGTATTTTATATGTATATGAAGCTTAGTGAAAGTTCAGTCAGGAAGACCTGTTTGCTCATTCAGTCTCCTCTTTCATGCTTCACTCTGCCTCCCTGCACAGGTGATTCAAATCTCAGCTGATGAGGGGTGTGATCTCACTCAAGCACTGAGCCACACAGATCCTGCCACACACAACGGCCTGGCCAATCATCATGGTGCAGCCTTCTTTTAAACCATGTCTTTGCTCCTCCACAGTCAGTACGTTGGTGACATACCGGTGATCTCGGCAATCTTACTGCAGACTTGAACACGCTTCACATCATTAAGCGTGCCTGATTAATTCTCAAAGATAACTTCCTGCAGTTCTTTCATCTCTGCTTCAAAGTCTCCAACATTTCGGCTCACCATCATCAGTTCCATCCGATGTCACTGAAGTATCTGGTGAATCATCAAAGAGCGTTTCTGAGTTGGGTAAAGTGCATTTCTGCTCCTGATCAGAGCTCCAAATGTGAGCGCATGGCAGCTGCTGTCCTCCACCTCACAGTGGTCATACACGCTTAACACGGAAACCTCCAGCTGCCTCACCTCGGCCAAGGTGTAATCAATCCCTGCTTGATAAATGCTCGCTCAGGTAAAAACGAGTCCTCTTGATTTTCACAGACTAACAGTCACATAGTCTTGCAAAGTCGAGGAAAGCCACATACAACTCATTTATTCCAGCAGCCGCTGGATCGTTCATGTGTCATTTGTTTAATCTCTGTGATCTATGGGTTCTGTTTGTCTCCACCCTGCTCGAGCTTCTTCGAGCTGCAGGTTAACCGTAAGGACTCATTCAAGGATCACCGTGGGGTTTTCGGCACTCTCACAGGTGCTGTTCCGCTCAGAGAGCACTCCTGCCGTCTCACTCAGGCCAACCTGCTGCCTCCACACCGTCTAAAGTCAGTATCCACTCAAAGCTGGAGAAACGTCTCCGAGCTGCTCAAACTTCTCATGTGTTTCTTTCAATCAGCCTGTCATAGGGCTGGGCAGCATGTCCAAATTTAGTTGGGCCAGAGGCATATTTTACAATCTAAAATGAAACATTGCGCACTTACGCAGCATTCACTAGCCTGATGAGACTTCTTAACTGGAGTCTTTTCTAGTGGGATAAATTAAAGGGAGTCACTCATATGCATGCATTTGCTCATAATGTGTCCTAATTCCCCCCCGTTTTATTAATAGCAGTCCCCTGTATTTTCATGTGTCCTTATGCAGGTCATCAAACTATTTATTTGCTCTTCAAGTTACAATCAGTTTTACATGCTTCATCTTTATTCTTCAATTGCAGCAGCATGCAAGCTATTATTTTGCTTCTTTAGTTAAGTTCTGTTAACTGTCATCATTAAGCATCCCATGCGTTAATACTCATGCAATTTACCTGCTTCAACTCTATTCTTCGATTGCAGCAGCATGGAAGCATGGCCCCCCAGTCCTTAACTGAAACCACAGTCCTGTCTAACTGAGATTGCACCATTACGATTTATGACACATTTGACCTGTTGAACATGTTTGAACTGATTTGCCCTAACATAATAATGTTTGAATAATTGTTAGCATAAGAGGACATCTTTGGATAAATGTTAGCATTAACTTGTATATAACTGTAACTTCAGCATGCAAGCTTTTATTTTATTTGGTTTTCCCTGGCATCAGCATGCCAGGTATTTTCTAAAGTTTCAAGCAATTTACCTGTTTCATAACCTGCTTTATCTCTATTCTCCCTTGCTCAGCATGTAGTAAGCAATGCATCTCTCTGGTGGTGGTTTGTTAGCTTCTCCAGCTTACGCTTATGTGGTTATGCTTTCACTCTTTTCAGCTGTTCCTCTCTACTTCTATGCATCTCCATGCACGTTCATCGGTCCCCTTGTTCGTTATCTTATCCATTTTCATTTAAATGTTTCCCTGTTTTCTTTGGCATCCCCCGTTTGTCTTCCCCTGCATATCTAACCATGTGCCTTCCACTGAACTGGCATCTTCAGATTCTTTGCAGCTCACTTGGCTGATTTTCCTTTCTCTGCATATTTCTTTTCTTGCTATTGCCTATACCCTCTGCAGCATGCTATACCCCTGTTCATCAGTCTATCATCCTAGCAGCATCTCAGGCTGATTCCCATTCTCTGAATCTGTCTTACCCTGTGCATTTGTTTTCTGTTTGTCCCTGCATCATGTCTGCATCCTTGCATCATCAGCCATAACCCTTGCAGCTTTGCCTGATATCCCTCCAATCCCTGCTCCATCAGCCTACTACCCTGCAGCAACACAGGCTGATTTTCCTATTCCTAGCTTGTCTTTACCCTGCGTACTGCTGTTCTCTGCAATTCTAACCCCTGCATCATGTTGTACCCCATGTCTCAGATATCTACCTTGCAGCATCCCTGGCTGATTTCTTTTTCTGCACCTTCTTTGCCCTGCATATTTGCTTTATCCCCTACATTCATACCAAGTTTGCAGCTTCCTTGCTACCTAGTATTTCACTTCTGCAGCTCTAACGTCTATTGTAGCTCTCAGTAATATGTTTTCTCTGTGTATGCTTTTTTATTCACAGCTCATCTTCTTTTATAAAATCACTTCATACTTTGCCTCTAATATTGCATTCTTCTCTTTGCAAAGGATATATTCATATTGCATCTTATCTGTTTTGTTTACTATGCATTGTATAATGTCTTAAGTCCTGTCTCTGCTATCCTCATTTTAGTGCTGATCAACTGGTATGGTGTACCTTTTATTTTTGGGGTAAGTCTTTATACTTCAGCAACAAATTCATATCCCGCTTCCTAAGACGATCCACTTCCTTTGGGGTCTAAGCGCAAAGACTTCATTAGTTCAAAGATTATCTGTTTCATTAAATTTGTTACATTGCACGTTTGCCTTTCTCTTTTAGTAGTCTTTCTTGATTAAAATGAAGCTAAGCGAAAGTTCAGTCAAGAAACTCTCTCCCTGCGCATGCCCCTTTGTCAGTGTCTCTTCCGCTATACTCTCGCTTTGCCTCTTATTTTCTTCTCTCAATCACAGTCGGCCTCTTATTCCCTCTCAGCAATCTGTCTTAGCTGTCAAGTTTAAAATGTTCTCCCTCTGTAGTTTTTCAGCTGTAATTCAGCATATTGGTATTACCTATCATCATACAGTTTGCATGATGTCTACCTAATTGCTGTCTTTGCTTCTCCCCTGATTATTTAGCTCCACCAAACAGGTATTGGTATACCTTATTTGGGGGTCTCCTATTACGGGAGCATCTAATTCATCCTCCTGCTTCCTAAGTTCTACTCCTGTGGGGCCACTGGCTGGCGGGGCACGCTGTTCAGCTGCACCACCGATGCCCATTCAGAGCAAGTTTAAGACTAACGGGCAGTAAATGGCCAGGTCATTCATTAGGTCAGTCAGCTTGGACCTTCATGGCCACAGCGAGTTAGGGAGAGCGCTACTCTATCAGAGATTATGTTTACCAAATTATTGAAGCATTTTCCTGCACTCATCTAATCGCTACTATGCTTTGGCAAACTGTTTATCATTACCATCATTATGCTATGCTAACACCTGCATTGGCCAAAAGTTGATTACTTTAACCATTCTGTGCAATTTCTCAATGCGTGCATTCATTCAACACTGTGTGTTCTTTCATAAGCTTTCAGCTAAACTCAAGCTGGTTAAATGCTGCACGTGCTGCATTCAGTGCTGAGGCTGGTCTAATAACCTATCTGGGAACTGAGTAAATGTCAGCTTCAGGGCCAAGTAGTTTGAATATCAATGGTCAAGTTCTTAACTCAGGACCTTGTTCCAGTTTGGGTCCTTTCTGAATTCTTACAAGACATTCTAGTTATCAGGTCTCAAAACTGACCTCCAATTCCTGCCCTATAAAAAATCTGGTTCTGTGCAATTTGTTTTGTTTGTATCATGACAGATAACTGGTGATCATGCATCAGTTAATCGTATATTCGTCTAAGGTCTGCCCTCTGCATATCATTTGTCACATCAAACAGACTAACAAGTTATCATGTCAGACTCCGTGTCAGAGTATCAAGACCAGATTTCTGGGGTTTCATGGCTGAGGGTCAGTCATACAGGTTCAGGCATCAGGTCAGTTCTAGAACTGTCTCTTACCTACTGTCATCGAACTGAACGGGGTTCACATGAAGTCACTTTATTATGCATTGCCAAGTTCTTCAGACAAGATGTGTTGGGTTTAAAGAAATCATCTCTGCATCACTATAGAATAAATATTTAACATTGTTTGTGTTTAATGCAGTTACATTCATAGAATCCTCTTGCACCAAGGTAAGGCCATCATTTCTTGGAAGTCTGCATCATCTGCAAAGGTAAGGCTTCATCTTATCCATCTACGTCTCATTATTTTTGGGGGGTATCCTATCTTTCATTCACCCTCAGTACCCCTGAAGTACACCAAGTCAGCACGACAGAGTCTAAGTGCCAAAAGAGACTCTAACCAGAGACTATGCACATTTTCATTCATATCAACTTGTACAATAAATACCACGTCATTCAAACTTGGTCTCTCCTGATCAAAATATGTATCTATGCATATATGTGTATCCATAAAATGAAGAGCTTTATGCTCTATTGTAAAGTGTCTTGAGATAACACTTGTTATGAATTGGCGCTATACAAATAAAGATTGATTGATTGATTGACCTTCAGCATATAAAGGAGTATGGGAGCCTTCATTCATCAGGACCTCTCAAGTCCTCTATAGTCCAGGTCCAGGAGGGAGACCTCCTCAGAGACCTGGCTCAAGACCAAAGATTTAAATGGTTTGGATGTGCTGCTGATTGTGTTGGCTATTTCACAAACTCAGACATGTTCAGGTCTAACAACTTTGACCCTCCTGAAAGCTTCAGAGCTGTTGGTCTTTCCCTGCAGAACCTGATCCACCCTGAGATTTGATTTCAATATTCTTATGTTTACCGGAGAGTTTCCAGTCTGCAGTTTGGACTCTTAAGTCCAGTAGACAGCCACTTTACTCCTGAGTCCTTCAGGTCGTTGTTATCCAGGTCAAGGTCTCTCAGACCAGAGGACTGTGAGCTGAGGACTGCGGACAGAACTTTACAGCTCCTCTCTGACAGTTTACATCTGCTCAGCCTGAAAAGATTGACATAAAAAAACATTAAAAGGAGGAAGTTCCTTTGATTAGACTTTGGAGAACCCCCACTTCTGTCAAAGCACTGACTAGATTCTGGTGTTTAAGACTTGTTTAATGCCCACCTGAGAGTTTCCAGTCTGCAGTTTCGACTCTTCAGTTTATCACTGAGCAGCTTTAATCCTGAATCATGCAGGTCATTGTTACTCAGGTCCAGGACTCTCAGACCAGAGGACTGTGAGCTGAGGACTGAGGACAGAGCTTCACAGCTCCTCTCTGATAGTCCACATCCACTCAGCCTGAGAAATAAATCAGAATATATAGAGCCAACAGTTAATGATGATTCTTGTTAAGATACAGAAATCTGACATAACCTGGTCAGGTAGGTGCACCTACAGAGCTTTGCTGGAGGCTTTGACCACTGGCAGCAGCCTCAGAAGAGCCTCCTCTGAAGCAGAGTATTTCTTCAGGTCAAACTCCTCCAGGTCCTCCTCTGAGGACAGTAAGATGAAGACCAGAGCAGACCACTGAGTAGGAGACAGTTCATCTGTGGAGAGATGTCCTGATGTCAGGGCCTGTTGGATCTCTTCCACCAGAGAACGATCCTTCAGTTCATTCAGACAGTGGAACAGATTGATGCTCTTCTCTGCAGACATGTCCTCACTCATCTTTGACTTAATGTACTTAACTGATCCCTGAGAAGTCTGCTTGGATCTGCTTCCTGTTTGTTTCATCAGACCTCGTAGAAGTTTTTGATTGGTCTGCAGAGAAAGACCCAGAAGGAAGCGCAGGAACAGGTCCAGGTGTCCGTTTGGACTCTGTAAGGCCTGGTCCACAGCTCTCTGGTGGAGGTGTTTCAGATCAGGTTTGACATTAAAGATTTTAAGGACCTTGGATGGTCTCTGTTCTTCTGCCATCAGATTGACTCCAGAGTTGATGAAGGTCAGATGGACATGAAGAGCAGCCAGGAACTCCTGAACGCTCAGATGGATGAAGCAGAACATCTTGTCCTGGTACAGTCCCCTCTCCTCTTTAAAGATCTGTGTGAACACTCCAGAGTACACTGAGGCTGCTCTGATGTTGATGCCACACTCTGTCAGGTCTGGTTCATAGAAGATCAGGTTTCCTCTCTGCAGCTGCTCAAAAGCCAGTTTACCCAGAGACTGGATCATCTCCCTGCTCTCTGGACTCCAGTGAGGATCAGTCTCTGATCGTCCTTCATACTTGATGCTCTTCACTTTGGACTGAACCACCAGGAAGTGGATGTACATCTCAGTCAGGGTCTGGGGCAGCTCTCCTGCCTTTCTGGTCTTCTGCACATAGTCCAGGACTGTGGCAGTGATCCAGCAGAAGATTGGGATGTGGCACATTATGTGAAGGCTTCTGGATGTCTTGATGTGGGAGATGATTCTTTTGGCCTGCTCCTCATCTCTGAACCGTTTCCTGAAGTACTCCTCCTTCTGCGGGTCAATGAACCCTCTGACCTCTGTCACCATGTCCACACATCCAGGAGGGATCTGATTGGCTGCTGCAGGGCGTGTGGTGATCCAGAGGTGAGCAGATGGGAGCAGGTTCCTCCTGATGAGGTTGACCAGCAGCACATCCACTGAGGTGTACTCTGTCACATCAGTCAGGATTCTTGTTTGGTGGAAGTCCAGGGGAAGTCGACACTCATCCAGACCATCAAAGATGAACAAGACCTGGAACTCCTCAAACCTGCAGATTTCTGCCTCTTTGGTTTCACTGAAGAAGTGATGAACAAGCTCCACCAAGCTGAACTTCTGCTCCTTCAGCAGATTCAGCTCTCTGAAGGTGAATGGAAACATGAAGTGTATGTCCTGGTGGGCTTTGTCTTCAGCCCAGTCCAGGGTGAACTTCTGAGTGAGGACTGTTTTACCAATGCCAGCCACACCCTTCGTCATCACTGTTCTGATTGGTCCATCTTCTTCAGGTGGTCTTTTAAAGAGGTCTTCCCCTCTGATGGTCTTCTCTGGTCTGTGTGGTCTCCTGGATGTGGTCTCAATCTGTCGGACCTCATGTTCCTCATTGACCCCTCCAGCCTCTCCCTCTGTGATGTAGAGCTCTGTGTAGATCTGGTTCAGCAGGGTCAGGGTTCCTGCCTTAGTGATCCCCTCAAACACGGTCTGGAACTTCTGCTTCAGGTTGGACTTGAGTTTTCGTCGGCACAGAGAAACCTGAGATCCTGAAGGAAAAAAATTAAAAAATGACATTTTCCTGGACAAAGTCCTGACATCACAGAGGGTTGCTCAGTGGGGGTGTAAGATCCATCCATTGTTTGAGCAACAATCCCATCAAATCAATGGAAACTCAAACCAATGATCAATACTGTTATTTTTTAGATATGCCATTACTTTTGAAATTCTGATAGATATCTGTGAAATAGTTTCTGCCCAACTGTACCACGTTTTTAAGTTTCCAAGGCTCTCAGTGGCATTTGACACACACAAATGACCTTTTAACTCTCCCACACGCCAGACCTGATGTTCCTTATACATGAAAATGTATTATGTAGTGCCCACGGAGTTACACTGCTATATATGCATCGGAACGTGTAGCAAGACGCTCTGAGCATTACAGAGCTTAACCTGAGCTTGACGCAACCTAGTCCATAATCACCTACCCATCAGCCAATCAAACAACACTGCTGTATTCATGTAAGATATGGTCAATCTGATCACCCGGGATGCAAACTGCATGGCGGGAGAGCCTCATCACATGAGTACAGTATGTTATCTCATTAGATTTTTTAGCCTACTGATTATTTAAAGTACAAAAGGAAAACAACAAGAGCTCATTCTTATTCTTCCTCCACACCAACCATTAAACAGAAAAGCAAAGTCTTTTATGTCACACAGTGACATACAAACTGTACACATTTTTAGTTTGATAGAGCATGGTCAAATATCTGAGGTCAATAATCAAAAAATCAAAATAGTAATACAAGTTTGTAGTTTTGAATTATTTTGCATCATTGCTTGACATATTATACTAACATCACAAAGTAACAATAGGACACTTTAGGTAATTGGTGGGGACAAAAAAAGCACCTGACTACTAGTTAACCCAATTTTAATTTTAAAACATTGTAAGCGCATAGAAATGGTTATAATCCTCTATAAACTATCATACCTGAAGGTCAGCACATCATTTCACATTTCAGTAATGAAATTGTCACATTAACATTTGTTTTTTTTTCTGTCAGTGAATTGTAAATGATTGTGTTAAATGTGTGCATAATATTGTCGTAAATCCATCACATCGAAATTGAATCATGGCAGACTTTGTGATATCGGCAAATATCGTACTGTTGTTCAAAAAATCAATATGTCATATCATCATGAAACTGATGGTTTACACCCCTACTGCTCAGATCGTCAGACTGTACTAAAATGATTTTATCACAAACACAATGATGATGGACACCAGAGTGGAGCAAATATACAATGTGAACCTCCTCTTCCTCTCTCTATTGTACTAATCTGAAAAAAGTTCTTACTGTTCCACAGACGGTCAGCCAGCTCATCCTGATTCATTCTCTTCAGAAAGTCCAGTGTGATATTCAGAAATGCCTCTCTGCTGCTCCTCTGCTCCTCATCTTTACTAACTAACACATCTTCTCTCTGATCCTCTAAGAATTCTGGGTAATCTGGACCTAAAGATCTCTGGATTCTGCTTAGCTGGTTCTTCACAAAGGTGATGATGTTCTCCTCCAGCAGCTGGAGAACAATGACAAAGTGGAGATTAAATGTGTAGATCACAGCCTGAATCATATGACAGTCTGAGGTCTTCTAAAACAGACCAGCACAGAGATTGGATGATGGTGGCCCAATAAATCTGAAGATCATGGAGTTTGCTAAAGTGTGATGGTCTCACCATAAATATGAAGTCCAGCTCTGAGTCAGGCTGTTTGGTTCCATCACTGAGGAGTCCAGATGTTTCCTGCTGAACTCTGTGGATTAAAACAACAGGGAGATTTAATGACTAAGCATGAAGATATCAGAGTGACTCAGCATTAACAGTCAGAGCATGATCTTACCCAATGGACACACTGACTATTTGTCCATCTCAGCTGGACACCATCTGAAGTCTTGTTATAAACTCATTCACTCACACTACCAAACTTGTCTGTCAAATGTTCCTTGATGTTAAAGTAATGGCAGTTCTTCTCTGTGAGTGTTTGACAGCAGCTATTTAAAAACACCACATGAATCCAGAGAGGGCGGCTCAGGGCTGAGTTAAAGATTATTCCATTAAACAGCAGCATCGCTCAAGCTGTCTTCCCCCTTAGTCCTGATCAGTATGTTTAGTCTCAGAGTTTGGAGACCTAGTGTGGCTGAGGGCAGGGTAGTCAGGTAAGGAGGGAGTTCACCTGTCAGTGCTTCATACATTGACCAACTGAGCTGCTTTCAACCAGCAGCAGCAAACTGAGCCACAGAAATCACAGAGAAGAGTTTAAAACATGTCCTCTGTGATAATCTGAGGAGCTTTGATCATCTGAGGAACAGAATCAACTTCAACTTTATTTTCCCATGAGAAAATTGCAGCAGGCATAAGCACGCCAATAAAAAGGTAAAACATAAAACATACAGGCATTAGGAAAATCAGGAAAAACAGGAAAAATCCTGAGTACAAGAGAAAATAGATGCTACTTGAACAACTAAATACCAAAGGATTAGCATCAGACCAAACCCATAAGGGCATTCAGTCATCAAAGTGCTGTGTAGTAGATAAACAGTAAGGCACATATGTGGTTAAGCAGATAAAACGAGATTTAACAAATAGTCAAGGATTACATTCTAAAAATCAACAATAAATACAATCCACAAGGTGCAAAATATACACACAAGAAAAGAAAACTGGTCAGGAATTAAGGTTGTCAATGGCAACTGGAATAAATTAAGTTATTGCTCACCTAGAATTGGTTCTTGACATTCTGCAATGTCAGCCAGAAGGGAGACCAAATTCGGCAAACAGAGGGTGATCAGAATTTGTTGGGCCCTACTAATGATACGTCAAGCTGACCTTCCCCCTGCCTCAATATCTCAGCTTTAACAAGCTTTATCTAAAGTTTTCATCACTAGTGAGGACTCGAATGTCAAGAGGGGCGTGGCGGTTGGCTGGTCAAGCTGAAGCTCTGGCTGTCACAATCTTCATCCATTTCCCGGACAGGACATGGATTATTGCCTCCGTTGACTGTGCCCTTGCGCTTCCTGGACCCTATAGGTGTCTGCCAGGTACCTGTCACCGGCTCATTTGAAGGACTCCTCTGCCGCCTCTGCCTTCTTCGGCTGTCGGGATAAACCACTGGGTCCTGAGGACTCTGCCCCTGACTATGCCGGACCACAGGCCCCAGCTCCCACCAGGATTTCCTTGGTAAACACCAGGGCCCATATTCCTAAAGATTTTTAGTGCAGAGAGTTGCTCCTAGTGGCCAAATTCTAAGAAAATTCTTAGAATCTTGGTGTTTTAGGATTTCTCCAATCCAATCCAATCCACTTTATTTATATAGCACATTTAAAAAAAACAATGAAGTTTTTTAATTTCTCCTATAAATTAAGAGTAGATCCTAGTAAAGATAAAAGCTATTCCAAAAGAATCCTAGCTCCTGAGAGTGCTCCTAAGGTGAGATCTATTAGGAGCAGGGAAGAGGACTTTTAAGCAGCTTAGGAGTTCCCTAAGCAGAGGACAAAACAGCGGAGGGAAGAGGCAGGAGAGATATTCTTCACGTTTCTGTGCCGCAATCTCCTCTTTTGCTTTTGACTGCAACACATACCACCGCTTCTCGCAATCCTCACTTGTGCGCACAACCAACGGAAAGGAGGCATTTATCTGTTGTGCTATAGTGTCCCAGGCTTGCTTCTTGGCTTGCTCTGTGACACTGGGGCTAAATTTTCCCCTCAAAACACTTTTATGCTCATTGATCAACTGAGCCAAAATTAAACACTGTTCCTCGGTCCAGTTGGGTTTTCTTGTTCTTTTTTTCTCCATTGTTGTTCACTAGTTTGTAGCAGAGGTAAAAGCCATACAAGCCTACTTCTTACACACCTGTCAGCAATCAAGGACATTGATGAAAGCTGTGCTGTTTTACACCTGTTAATACCAAATTAAGTTGATATGTTGATAGTTGAAAGTACAAAAGCATGCAATTAATAAAAGCAAATTAATATAACCATCACTATGTGAATATGTGGGCATTCAGTAGGATTATTTTATAGTACAGTTTACTATTCATTTAACATGTATTTTCTTTTATGTGATATGTTATTTACAATTACACAGTCTTCATAAGATTAGATTCCATGATTAAGTTTTTCAATTATCACCAAAAGTAAGTTTTTTATCCAGCTTTTAGGATCAACCAATCACAGCTTTGGAAATGATGACTCATACCTAGCATCGGGGTCAACCACACCTCCTCTCTAAGATAGGAGTTTCTGTCCTTTCCTTGCTCAGAGTTCTCTGAGAGTGTTCTGGAATCACTTGTAAGCTAAGACTCCTTGCTAGGAATTTTTAGGGTAAGTAAGGAGCTCTCTAAGAGGATTCTCAGAATCTTTAGGAATACGGGCCCAGATCCCTGGCGAACAACAGTTATGTCCTGAGGGATTTCTTCTGCTCCCATGCCTTGGTTTTCCTCTGCATGACAGAGACTTGGATCAGCTTTTACCTGCCAGCTGTTTGTACTTTAAAGGGCAACTCCGGTTTTTTGACACCTGGACCTTATTTATAGGTGTGTGCATGCTCATATACTCACTCAGACAAGTTATTTAGATCCAACCGATTTAGCCGCACTTAGCGGGGGCCACGGCAAGGGAGCTTCAGCGCGGGACATAATCTCTGCAAAATTGCTCATTTCGGCTATATTTTTTTATCCATCGCCAGTGTTATCATAAAGTCAGCTCATCTACCGTCTTCAGGTGGGTCAGCTGACCAGGTAAACAAACTTTCGATGACGTCATAGCTGCGCGACACAAAGGTACAGCTGATTTACTTTTTTGCCAGCATTGCTGAGCAACATGGCAGAATATTTATCTGATGTCGAAGAGCCAGACTACGACTTCAAGTTTGACGGTTGTCCTTACTGGTTTGAGCCAGAGTACACGGTTTTTATTATTATTTATTTAATAAATAGCTTACCTAATTTGGATTTATTTACTTTATAGCAATAGCTAGGCTGCACAGCTCCGTTATCAGAACCTATTTTCAGTGCAATGAGCCACACCTTCAGTAATCCCGGATAGTCCAAAGAAAGCCTGTGGAAGCTAAACTTTGAAGAACTTGTCATTTTATTCGGACAAAGTGGGAATACGCACTGCCGGACCATGTTTGCAGCCGAGTGTGAAACAGCATGGATGAAATCAGCTGTACCTTTGCGTCACGCGGCTATGACGTCATCGAAAGTTTGTTTACCAGGTCAGCTGACCCACCTGAAGACGGTAGACGAGCTGACTTTATGATAACACTGGTGATGGATGAAAAAATCTAGCCAAAATGAGCGATTTTGCAGAGATTATGTCCCACACTGAAGCTCCCTTGCCGTGGCCCCCGCTAAGTGCGGCTTAATCGGTTGGATCTAAATAACTTCTGAAGGACTCCGAGCTGCACAATGTTTGTCTGAGTGAGTATATGAGCATGCACACAGCTATAAATAAGGTCCAGGTGTCAAAAAACCGGAGTTGCCCTTTAACTCCCAGCGCATGTCAGGTCGTGGTGGAGGAACAGTGACTGTTAATAGAAATGGCTTTAAATGCAAGCAGTAAACCATCGCATCGTCATTCTCTAGCTTTGAGGTAACATTATTTGATTATTTGATTATTTATTTGTTTGGACCCCATGCTGTGCACTGTCATTTACCGACCCCCCAAATACAATAAGGACTTTGTTAATGACTTTTCTGGTTTCCTGGCAGAGATCATGCACAACTATGATCGAGTCCTTCTTCTTGGAGATTTAAATATTCATGTGTGTTGTCCTGAAAAGCCGTTGGTGAAAGACTTCCTTGGCCTTATTGAGGCTTTTAGTTTGGTGCGGTGTACGTCTGGTCGCACGGACATACCTTAGACCTCATCCTCTCTAATGGTCTATCCACGTCTAATTTGGAGATCTGTGACATTGCGATTCATGCCTATATTGTTTGAAGTTGCTTTTTCTTGTACTGGTGTTAAATCTGGCGCCCCCACCAGATTCTTAACTCTTCTACTGCCAGTCAGTCCACTGTAGCTTATGATCAGCTCACTGTCAGTCCAGCCTCTGTTAACACAGAGGAGCTCAGCTCCTGGCATCACTCCTCCTGTCAGACCATAATGGACTCTGTGGCTCCATTAAAACTGCACAGCCCTAGGCCAAATCTGAGCCTTGGTTTAACAAGGCAGCTCAGACAGCAAGAGGAGGGTGTCGCAAAGCTGAGCAACATTGGAAGGACAAGCTTCAGGTTTCTTTCCAAATCCTTAACATTTACGCTGTTACCAACATACTGTTAAAGAGACCAGAAGACAGTACCTTTCAAACCTCACTGAATTCAATCGTCATAACCCACGTGTGTTATTTAAAACCCTTCACTCTGTTCTTAATGCCCCACAGCCTGTCGTTTGGAGACAAATGCTGAAATGTGCAATAGCTTCCTGTACTTTTTTCTTGATAAGGCTGCATCTGCAAGGTCTATCATTTCAACTTCTGTGTCTGACCTAACCTAACTGCAGCCTTTGATGTTGTGGACCACAATACCCTTTTAGCTCACCTACATCACCAAGTGGGTATCTGTGGTACAGTACTGGACTGGTTCAAATCTTATCTTGGTGATAGAAGCATGAGCCTTGGTGATTCTGAGTCCAGTTCTCCAACACTGCTGTATGGGGTTCCACAGGGATCGATTTTGTTTTTTTTTCTTTGTACCCATTGCCCCTGGGTTCCATCCTGAGGAAGCATGGCATCTCCTTCCACTGTTATGCTGACAACAGTCAGATTTATGTGCCACTGAGAAAGGAAAATGCTTTCCCCCTCACACCTCTTCTGTCATGTCTTGAAGAAATTCAAAGCCTGGTTGGCTTTGAATTTCTTACATACTGATGAGAAAAAAACAGAGGTGATGGTGTTTGGTCCCAGTGGCCCCTGTGAACCCCCTCCTTTTGACTTGGGTCCTCTATCAGATTATTTAAGGCCTGCAGTCTTTCATATTAGGCAGTTGGCAAAGGTGTAGCCATTCCTCGCACAATAGCACTTTCAAACAGTAATCCATGCCTATAATGCATCTTGGCTGGATTACTGTAATGCACTTTATACTGAAGTTAGCCAGTGGAAAATGCAGCCGCTTAACTTTTAACTGGAATACAAAGAGGCAGCACACAACTCCCAGCCTGGCATCCCACTCCGCAAGTGGGACAGATGACATACTGGCTGAAGTTGTTGAGTGACTTTTCAGAGTTAACATGATTATAGTCACCCAGAAAGAAACACGGCACATCATCAAGAGATATTGACTTAAGTTGTTGCACTGAAAAGACGGTGAAGATCAGATGCTGCTTTAGTGCCAGCTCTGAGATGAATATAAATAACAGTAAGGAAAATCTGAGGAAATTCATGTGGCAAATAGAACGACCTGAAAGATGGTGACAGGAGCTCAATGGCCTGCAGACTTATCCATTCACGTATAATGACATTTTTACACCATCTCAGGTTCATATACACACAGACACCCCCACAGTGGTGTTTCCGAGTCGCCAGTGGGTCACGGTCCAGTCAGATCAGGACTCCAAATCCATCAATATTCAAGACAGAGTCCGAGTCCGATAACCATGTTTCAGTAAAAGCCAAAACACACACATCCCTGAATTTGCACATGGAGGAGACACAAGTTCATCAGTCTTATTTTTCAAAGATTAGACATTTGCCAAGACAATGGACAGCAAGAGAAGTTTATTCTTAGTTAATTTCCTTATACACTGCCATACACCTCCCTTTTTACCTCTTCTGCTGCGTTTTTTTTCCCCTCAGGTTTGCAAGTTTGGGTAAATGGTGCATTAGGTATAAAAACATCATACTCGCCCACGTCCGAAAGTAGACCAGTTTGTTGATCCAGTGGTAAGTTGGATGATTGAAATCTAAGAAGAAAGTCCCGGGTGTATTGAATCCTGTTTGTTTGCTGTTTGACAAACAGTTCAATGGTGAGGTTCAACATGGCTGATAGGAGCAGTAAAAGAAGCACCTCCATTCTCACTTGAGCTCAGGAAAAGTTACCCATGAAAAACAGTTCAAGACACAGACATACTCTGTAAGACAATTTAAGTGAAAAAAAAAAGGTTAAAAGGATAAAAACAAGTGAAAAGTTCAACACATGAGCACTAGTGCCGCTGCTAAAAGTTTGCCACACAAGCAGCACCCTCATTGTGAATCACCTTCATCACCTCAGAAAAAAAATATGGAGGTCACAAGTAAATTACTTCTCAAAATTCTCACCTGTACTCAGCAGGTGGGTCCGCAATAAAGTAGAAACACTGATCACTATACCAGTCATTCCTCATGGACACAAAGCTGGGCTCAGCGGAGTCTTGTCTTCTAAACCTGTTAAACAATCATCTTTTAACGCCTGAGTGATGAAAACATGGAGGCAAAAGATCACTATTTCTGTCAATTCTTACCTTGACTCAGCAGGTGGGTGCATATTAAAATCACGAGGAAGAGATTTAAACCCGTCATTCCTCGTGAACACAAAGTTGGGCTCAGAGGAGTCTTGTCTCCTAATCCTGTCAAACAGAGCCATCCTCATCACCTCTGAGTGACAACAACATGGAGGTTGAAGTTCATTATTTCTATGAATTCTCACCTGTACTCAGCAGGTGGGTCCGCATTAAAGTGATTTATAATATCTTTAGACTGGTCACTCCTCATGGACACACAGCTGGGCTCAGCGGAGTGTTGTCTCCTAAACCTGGTAAACAGTCATATTTTACCGCCTCAGTGATTAATAAAAGATCACTATTTCTGTCAATTCTCACCTTGACTCAGAAGGTGGGTGCACATAAAAGTTACGAGGAAGAGATTTAAACCCGTCATTCTTCAGGAACACACAGCTGGGCTCAGAGGAGTCTTGTCTCCTAATCCTGTTAAACAGAGCCATCCTCATCACCTCTGAGTGACAAAACATGGAGGTTAAAGTTTATTATTTCTCTAAATTCTCACCAGTACTCAGCAGGTGTGTCCACATTAAAGTTAATTTGAAAATCTTTCGACTGGTCACTCCTCATGGACACACAGCTGGGCTCAGCGGAGTGTTGTCTCCTCATCCTGTGAAACAGAGCCATCATCATCACCTCTGAGTGACAAAAACAAGGTGGTCAAAGTTTATTATTTCTATCAATTCTCACCTTGACTCAGCAGGTGGGTGCACATAAAAGTTACGAGGAAGAGATTTAAACCCGTCATTCTTCAGGAGCACAAAGCTGGGCTCAGAGGAGTCTTGTCTCCTCATTCTGTTAAACAGAGCCATTATTATCACCTGAGTGATAAAAACATAGAGGTAAAAGATCACCATTTCTCTAAATTCTCACCTGTACTCAGCAGGTGTGTCCACATTAAAGTTAATTTGAAAATCTTTCGACTGGTCACTCCTCATGGACACACAGCTGGGTTCTGGAGTCTCTGGTCTCTTCATCCTGATACAAAAAAACATGATTTTCATCAGACACAGTGAGCTGTAACCAAACTCTAAATCAAAACAGTTTAATTAATATTGTTATTAATAATGGACCCTAACCCTGATGATGAACATAATGATAAATGGTGTTTGAGTGTGATACCTGCAGATCTTCATCTCACCTCAAACCCCGGTCTTCTTCATTCAAAGCGGTTTTAGATTGAGGGAGTCCCTCCTCTGGTTCTTCAGTCTGATCCATAGCAGAGTGCCCTCTGCTGTCTTTCAGCTGTGATGAAGGAGTCGGAGAGCTGAGTGTTAACAGCAAACTGATGGGCTGGAGACATGGGTTTTACAGCACTGATTGCATTTCTGTGATTATGCTTAAATGATCTTTAACTTGTATCCCTCTATCCTTGTTCTCTCTGTTGTCTCTCTGTCCTCTCATACCTGCAAAGGTGGATGTTCAGCATGAGTCTGGATTGATCTGGATCTCCCGTAGGAACTGAAGGTCTTTCAGTATCATTGTGCGACTAAAAATATTTGTGTGCTACTAGATTTTTCAACTTGGTAGCACCTGTGCTACTTGGGAAAATGCTAAGCGTCAAGCCCTGTCACACCTGATCCCTGATTGTTCTACCCCAGTTATGTTTAATCACCCCCAAACACCTCATGTTTGTAAACCTCACATCTTCCCCTGTCTCTTGTTGTCAGTGCGCTGCACTCTCTAGTGCTCGTTTTGCCCCACCACCCTATCTTGTCACATCTTGTCAATAGTACTCATTTTGTCACTGATCTAGTATTTTACATCACATCTTGGATACCTTATCCTTCTGTGATTGATTCTCTTTGTACTGAACGTTGCCTGTTAAACCAATAAACCGAAGGCCACTGTCCAACCAGTTAAGTGTCAAGCATTTGTGTCCCTCCTTGTGTCGTGTTCCTTGATAGAGGTTAAAATGTGTGTTCTTATTTAACTTGGCTCTCTTAGCAATCAGGTCTGACCTATCCTATAGTTTTAAATATTCAGATTTATAAACAAAAAAAACTGCTGTTAAAGTGCATTAAAGCCTGACTCTGGTCATATTTGGTTAATAGACCTTTTCTGATTCCAAGTCACAGTTAAGTCACAGCAGATGAGCAGGCATATTGGTGGCAGGGACGTGGTTAAAACAGATCAGGGAGAAAATGGAAAAAAAAAAAGTCTGAAATATTGATGAAGGTGCAAAAGTGTGTATATGTGTCACAAGATGGCAGTGTAGGAATGTGAAAAAACAAAACATTTTATTCATTACAGTCACCAAAGACACAATGTTACAATGTCATTTAGCAGACGTTTTTGTCCAAAGCCACAAACATCACAACAATTTGTGTGTGATCTACTTCTGCCTGAGGAACACTGTATACCACTCTACCACTTTTGTTCCAGATAAACTTATAAGAACCTCACTGGTTCAAATCTTGTTCACTAGAAACATCAAGGTTCTAAGAATCCAGAACCAGAACCTTGCCAGTATGAAAGCCCTAGCTGAGCTCCCTCTTTTTTTCTGCCGCTCTCTCTATCTCCTCTCTATATCTGTTTGCCCCTTTTATGTGGACCGCCTGCTGCTGTTGACCAACAAAGCTTCAATAAACACAGTAAGAAATATTTGGCCATTCCTTTAGCCCCATTACATTATCATTACAGTTGCTGATATTAACTCTGGAGAGATCAACATAATTAAATACATGTTAGTTCCAGCATACATACAGCATACATATACAGTGCCATCACAAGTATTCACCCCCTTGGATATTTTACCCTTTTAACTCTTTAATGTCAAAGTGAAAACAGATTTCTACAAAGTAATGTCAGTGAAATAAAAATATATAAAGAAATATAGTTGTTTGCATTAATTATTCACCCCCCTTTTAATTCAATGGTCTAATTCAATAGAGGTCCATCAAATTTTTGCCAATAGTCTCACAATTAGTGAAATGAAGATCACCTGAGTGGTGTGGGTGTGTTTCAAGTGATTGAGGTATAAAATGCCTGCGTCTGAAGGGTCCAGACTGTTGGATCAGTATTCCTGGCTACCATGAAGACAGAAGAACACTCCAAGCAACTCAGGGAAAGGGTTATTGAGAAGTACAATTCAGGGGATGGATACAAAAAAATTTCCAAGGCATTGAACATCCCCCTGAGTTCAGTGAAATCAATTATCAAGAAATGGAAGGAATATGGCACTTGTGTGAATCTGCCTCCCTGTGAGAGAGAGAGAGGGAGAGAGAGAGAGAGAGAGTGATAGAGCCCATTGTGCCAGACTCCCCCCCCCGGCAGTCTAGGCCTGTTACATCTAAACTATGAGTCTAATTTATGAACTAATTTATTTATTTATTTATAAACTATGAGCTGGTCCCTAACTGAAAGCTTTATCAAAGAGGAAAGTTTTTAGTCTAACCTTAAAGGTAGAGAGAGCGTCAGACTCCCGAACTGTGGTCGGTAAATTGTTCCAGAGAAGATGAGCCTGATAACTGAAGGCTCTACCTCCCATACTACTTTTGGAGATTAATGGTACCACAAGTAGGCCGGCATTTTGGGAGCGTAATGTTCTAGAGGGGTTGTACGGCACTACAAGCTCTTTAAGATAGACTGGAACCTGTCCACTGAGAGCTTTATAGGTGAGGAGAAGAATCTTGAATTATATTCTATATTTAATGGGAAGCCAATGCAGAGAAGCTAATACAGGAGTAATGTGGTCTCTTCTCGTAGTTCTAGTCAGCACACGTGCTGCAGCATTTTGGACCAGTTGAAGTGTCTTAAGTGACTTGTCAATATTAATACAGGCCACCGGCCAGACTAACATCAGTAATCAGTTTAATACAGTAAGGTAAAAGATGAATGGAGCATTACTAACCTGTCAGAATTCGTCATGAAGGCCAAGGTTTTGTTTTTCAAATGAGTCATGCTACTCGCAGTCGTAAAACATATGACAGCAAGCAGGGTTACAGTGAGGGCTTCCTTGACTGCAGTACACTGTCTGCCTGCTGCGCTGCTCATAGTATCGATACAATGGAAACTAAATATTGTATTGAGTATCGATAATTTTTAGAGTATTGATGTTTTTGACAACCTTAAAAATAAGTAAATAAAACTCAAAACAATATATTCATAAAATGCAGCTTATGGGCTTCAGCCTTCTCTGCTGTAAAGTGCCTTGAGAAAACACATCTTATGATATGGTGTTACACAAAGGAATATAGATTTACTGATTGATAAGCAGATCGACAAATATATCTACAACAGATGAATTAATAAGACTTCACTGTAGTAACTTTTTATAGGGATTAGCTCAGAACTGCATAACAAACTGTGATGGTTCACACTTTTGCGCTGTGATCTCAGATCAGATGATGATTGAAGGTGAGCTGGTCCAATTAAGGATCTGACCTTTGACCCAGTTCACTGCAGGAGTGAGCTGACACAGCACTGCTAACTGTGAGCTAATCCACTCCAGAGCAAAGTCATATTGTGAGGCGACATACAAGTCTGGACAAATGGCATTTTATTATAACACTCTCGCTGAATGTTTAAACACAAGGCCTCCAGGCTCACTCTGTATCAAGAGTGTTGAATTAAAAACATCTTCAGTCTGACTGAACCCTCCGATCATCTCCAGATCATTAACATGCTCTCATACCTGCTGAGAAGTCTTCCCTCTTCCCCCTATGTTCCTATAATTATAGAAATCATAAAAATTCTCACTGTTTGTAAACTTCAGCACAGAGAAAAACAACTGCACCACAGCAGCATAAAGTGGTAGTAAACAACCTGCCCCGACATGTTGTCTTGTCACCAGGGCAACACAAATACCACACCCATGGAATCACAGCAAACAGAGAACACCGTCTGAGTTCATATGGCAGGGTCAGTGTTTCCGAGGGTCATGGGCTCCAAACCAGCCCTTTTGAAGCAGGAGCTCAGATGGGGAGGGGGGGTCACTCTTCCCATTCTTTCAGAGACTAAGCTATAAACTATATGTACTGTAATGTTTAAGCCCAGCTTGGAGAAGATGGAGGAAAGAAAGACCCTTACCAACCCCATTTCTTGATGCTTCAACTCCAATAATAAGATACAACCCAGGTTAAACTTTGGAAATAGACATTGGCATGATAGGGACGTGTCAACATCTGAAAAACAATACTCAGGTGGAGAAAAAACAGGTGGTTCACCAGGAACCCTCCCAAGTCAAAGCACAACAACACTGCTAAAACATGACAAAAACAATCAATCTGACTTTCAACTGGGCAAACTTATACACAAGATTAACACCCTGGTATGGCAGGTACATACGCTAGAGAACATTTCCACTAAAGAGGACACAGATGATAAAAAACAACCTGCTACATTCAAGAGGCCGACTGACTACAGACCCTTTCCAAAAAATTTAAAAAATCATGGAAAAGTTTAATTCCATAATTCCATTCAAAAAGTTAAAATTCCATAGATAATAGATTCAGGGCCCACAATTTAAATGATTTCAATTATTTATTTATCTATTTTTATATAACTTGGGCTTCCAGCTCACAAAACTCAAATTAAAAAAATTACAATACTAAGAGAGCTTCTGTGGCTTTGGTAACCAACTTTTTCAGTCCATAGATTCCCTGATCAGTAAAAACATACTCTTTATTTAGAAAGATTTTCAGAGCTGATAAAGCTATTGAGATCAGTCAATCAATCAGCTTCATTTGTAGAGCATTTTAAAGCATTTTGAGCCAAAGTGCTGTACAGCAGGAAAACCAGGAATAGAACCTGACAAGAACCAAGAGCATAAGTATCACAGCAAATGAAAAAAATTAAAGACAGCATCAACAGCACAAGCACATTTAAAACAGACTTCCACAGCCATTACTGGATGGAATCATGGCTGGGATCTCAAACAACCACAGACAGCAGAATGGCAGCAGCTACAACAGCCAACAACATGACACTCAAAGACAGACAGACACAGATGCATACATGCACACAAATTCTTCCACAAATGAAACATTAGCAAAAAGGTGAAAACTTAATTCAGATAAGAAATCACCTCATGAGAAGGCGAGAGAATGAAAGTGAGATTTCAGGTGTTTTTTAAAACAGTTCAAAAAGCCAGGTGATATTAATTCAGTGATGTATCTGGGAGCAGTGTTGTGATAAGCCTTAGAATTTTGTAGGGTATTCTAAACTGAACAGGAAGCAAATTCAATGATGGTAATATGAGTGTTATAAGATCCCTTTTTTGCATCTGCAAAGCAATCGTGCTGCAGCATTTTGAACAAGCTGTAACTGCTGTATCGATGCCTGAGTGATTCCAAAACACAAGGAATTAAAGTAGTAGAGCCTGGAGGATACCAGGGTATGGATAACTTTCTCCAAATCTTTATGTGACATAGATGGTCTAATTTTTAATATGATTGAATCTAATTAATTTAATAATTTTAATATGAAGAAACTAGATTTGGTTACAGAGATAATTTGCTTGTCAAACTTTAAGTTATAAAATTTTACTCCAAGGGTCTTTGCATGGGGTGTTATGTATTCAGAAAAATGACTGAGACTGCAGGACAGTGATGGTGGAGTTAGTGGGATTGAAAACTGTGATCTCAGTTTTACTATCATTTAGCTGCAAGAAGTTGTTTGCCATCCATGCCCTATTATCCTCCAGGCATTTATCAAGGTCTGGGGGACCAGAGTGGTTACTGGGGTGAATGGGCAGATAAACTTGAGTGTCACCTGCTTAACACTGAAACAAGATATTCTAATTACAAAATAAGAGAAGAATGTCTCCACCTTCACTGCCCATTGAACTTTGGTGTCAGCTAAAAACTTTTGGACTTTCCCTGCAGAATAATGAGTTTTTTCTATCTTACCCCTTTCAGACTGACCAAAAAACCTGTTTAAACCCAGTAACAATGGGCTCTTGTCAGCAGTTTGAAAGGGTTTAATCGGCATTTTGACCCTTGTTGCTTGACCCTTCAAGCAAACACAGGTTTTAATTGGCCTGCCTCCAATCAGCTTGCCATCTCAGGAACAAATTCCATCCGTCTTTGAATCATCAGAGAGACAAAAGTACAAAGTAAAGAAAACTTTGTCCAAGGCCTCCATGCTCCTTTTCATTGTTCACATGAAGGGGCTACGTCGCGCTGATGATGTCATCCACATGATTACATTAGCTTGATGCGCCAGAGGAATTAAAAAAGTCATGCAGCCTGTCTGCTGCTGATTTGACCCAGGCCTGTTGGCAGTGGCGAAAGAGTCAGTTGTTAGCGTGTGAACCCGCATTCAAGAAGTCAGCGTTGACCCGCTAATTTTAGTGTGAAAGCGGTATCTGAGAGGGAGTGTCATAAATTTTCTCGTCATGGAGTCCTGCCTCGCAGGTTCAAGGGCCTCTACACTCAGAACTTTGCTGCTCTAAGTCTAATATTCTAGAGATGTGCAGGAACAAAAACTTGGTTGAAGAAAAAGATGCAGAGTCAAACTCAGAGCATAGTCCAACCAACTTACAGCCAGCAATCTTTATTCAGTCATGCAAATGAGCGAGGTAAGTTGGGTCCCAGTTTACAACTCGAGGTCAGCATTATTAGTGATGCCCCATTACAGAATGACACCTCAGTTGTTGTTGATTTGTTGTTCACTTTGTTCAAATAAAGGAGTGTATGTTGAACTACAGGGGATTTTTTTTATTTTTACCATGGTATCAAGTGGTATCGAGTATCAAAGAATTTAAGTGGTATTGGTATCGACTACTAAATTTCAAGCCTACTGAGCACATCCAGTTTTTTTACCAGCAGAGTCAGGCACTGTGGGTGAAGAGGAGCACCAGGTCACAAGTATCTCCCCAGTGACCAGAACTATGCCCAGACCAGCTACTCCCTCGAGTACTCCATGTTCTCCAAGGATTTCAATCTTTGCTTCAGTCACCCCGCTACATATGCATGCTCTGATTTACCCAAGCACAAGCTCAGGATTACAGATCCAAACCTTACTGAGATGGAGCAGAGGATCATCTTGCATCATTGCAGAGCGTGCATTTTATTACAAGTTTGGTGGAGTTACTCCATCTCTCTGTCCTCACACATGCTAAAAGCACATCTCACAATGACCCCACATATTACAGGCTTGACTCTTCACTGAATGACTTGCCTATTGAATATTTTTATCATAAGTAAATACAGAAGATTTTGAATAGTTTTTTTTTCATGCATATGTTGTGGACAAATTCGTCCTTTGTGCCAGGTTTGACACTTTACTAAAAATGACTTTAAATGTATTCCTGAATGATTTGCCTAATAAATATTGTTTTCGTAACTAAAATTACTTTTTACAGGTTCGATACTGAAAGACTGTTGGTCTAAAGTGTTGTTAAACTATTACTTTTTTTACAGTGTTGTATTTAATCAGTGGCATTTGTATGCTTGTCATTTTTTTTATGTGGTGGACAATATTGAATGTAATACAGAAAACAATTTTGTTTTGCTTTTTAGTTTGTGTTACTAATTATTTCATTTGGCAATCCATTATTTCATGCATTTGGACTTATTTGATTTACATTCATTTAATAGCCTCTGATATCAAATGTTACATGTTTCCATGTTTTTTTTCAAATAGGAACAATCAAATTTAAAAGAATGGATGAATTATGGCATTTTGAAAAAAAAACTGAATATATAACCAACAATATTGTTGTTTACTTTTATCTCCAGATTAAAAACACCTGCTGTCTGTATCTGAGCCCTCTGATCATCTCCAGATCACTAACACTCTCTTGTACCTGCTGAGAAGTCCTCCCTCTACTCCTAAATGTCCTAATAACTATAGAAATCATGAAAAGTGCTACTCACCGTAAACTTCAGCTCAGAGAAAAACAACTGCGCCACAGCAGCAAAAGTGCAAGTAAAAAACCTGCCCAACAGGTTATCCTGTCGACATCGTGAGAAAAATAACACACCCATGGAATCAAAACAGATAAATTATGAATCAGAGTCAGTGTCGCTCAGGGACAGTATTTCCATATGAGGATCGGTGTTCCTGAAGATCTTCGTCTCTGAGAGTCAGTGTTCCTAAGGGTCAGGATCCCTGTAGGATGGACAGTATCTTGGTAGGTTCAGTGTCCCTGGGTGGGGTATTAATAAAGATTCACCACCTGCTGAATTTTTCCTAATTTCTGCTCCAATCAGTGGAGCAAGCACTGCTCCTGCAAAACTCATCACTTAAAATGCTCAACTTTTCCTTCTTACAGGAGAACTCCAACATTTTTTTGTCTTCATGTCTTACTTCAGTCCCCAGTCCATGATAAACAAGTAGACACCATTCCTTTGGCTGTGCATCCAATACAGAGGAAGAGACAGACACAGATCACTGACCACTAGCTAAGCATAACAAAGTGCTATTGCCTCCGACTACTGTCATCGGATAACTCGCAACAGTCCTTTGTGCTTGTTTTTTTTTTATTGACCACTTGATGTTACATTATCTACTTTTAGACTAACATAAGTATCTTATATAATTTTTTAAATAAATACCAAAGAAATTAAGCAGCAGGGCACATGGGCCCTGCTGTGTCCGTCTCTTCGTCATTACTGGACACACAGTCAAAAGAATGGTGTCTACCTGCTCCTCATGGACTGGTGATTGAGGTAAGACATGAAAAAAACAAAAATGTTGGAGTGTTCCATTAACAGAGACAATTAAAAGGTGATTACAGCTCAGAAACTCACACTCACAGCTCTGGCCAAAGACAAAAACAAGTCACACTTATCAAATCCAACATTTAAAAGATCAGATTTAACTCTAGTAAGACTGATAAAGGTCACTGTTACTTCACCTCCAGATCTGACCGTGATTCAGCTCCCTGCTGAGACTATTAAAGGTCAATGACCATGGCTCTGACCAGCACAGACTTTTCACATGTTGTCAGATAATAAACTATATTTACTGTAACGTTTAAGTCCAGCCTGGAGAAGATAGGGGAAAAAAGACCCAGACATGTGGACCCCCTCATTCCTTGGCATAAACGATTCCGTTACAATAGCAACAAATGACCTAGGTGAAACTCTGGAAACAGATATTGGCATGAAAGACGTGACAACACGTACAAAACATGACTCCTCAAGTGAAGAAAAAAAACAGGTGGCTCTAGGGAAACCTCTTAAGTCACTGAAACATAACAAAACTACTACAGTAACTAGTGCCAAGAAAAAACACAAGTTCCTATCATAAAAAGACACACTAAAAACAAGAAAAGTCAAAAAATCCCAAAGAGGAGCACCAGGCAGCAAGTATCTCCCCAGGACCACAGTTATCTCCCTGCAGAATGAGTCTTTGGCAGAACTGAGCAGGAAAATGGATTAAATTCTGCTACCACAGGAATCGTTGTGCTGCCAACCTGCAATAATTTAGTCATGTTCACTTTTATGGCAAAGACTAGGAGTGGTTTGACTTTAAGTCGGCCACAAAAGAGTATGCTAAGGCTCAGAAAGGCGTTAAATTCTGTGAGGCAAACATGCTTGACTGGAGTGCCAACATGGCTGGTTGAAAGATATATTACCAAAAGTATTTGCTCACCTGCCTTGACTCTCATATGAACTTAAGTGCCATCCCATTCCTAATCCATAGGGTTCAATCTGACGTCGGTCCACCTTTTGCAGCTATAACAGCTTCAACTCTTCTGGGAAGACTGTCCACAAGGTTTAGGAGTGTTTATGGGAATTTTTGACCATTCTTCCAGAAGAGCATTTGTGAGCTCACACACTGATGTTGGACCAGAAGGCCTGGCTCTCAGTCTCTGCTCTAATTCATCCCAAAGGTGTTCTATGGGGTTGAGGTCAGGACTCTGTGCAGGCCATTCAAGTTGATCCACACCAGACTCTGTCATCCATGTCTTTATGGACCTGCTTTGTGCACTGGTGCACAGTCATGTTGGAAGAGGAAGGGGCCAGCTCCAAACTGTTCCCACAAGGTTGGGAGCATGGAACTGTCCGTAATGTTTTGATATCCTGAAGCATTCAGAGTTCCTTTCACTGGAACTAAGGGGCCAAGCCCAGCTCCTGAAAAACACCCCCACACCATAATTTCTCCTCCACCAAATTTCACACTTGGCACAATGCAGTCCGAAATGTATCGTTCTCCTGGCAACCTCCAAACCCAGACTGGTCCATCAGATTGCCAGATGGAAAAGCGTGTTTCATCACTCCAGAGAATGCATCCCCACTGCTCTAGAGTCCAGTGGCGGCGTGCTTTACACCAATGCATCTGGCGCTTTGCAATGCAATTGGTGATGTGAGGCTTGGATGCAGCTGCTCGGCCATGGAAACCCAACCATGAAGCTCTCAGCATACTGTACTTGAGCTAATCTGAAGGCCACATGAAGTTTGGAGCTCTGTAGCAATTGACTGTGCAGGAAGTCGGCGACCACTTTGCACTATGCGCCTCAGCATCTGCTGACCCCGCTCCGTCAGTTTACGTGGCCTACCACTTGGTGTCTGAGTTGCTGTGGTTCCCAAACACTTCCACGTTCTTATAATCCAGCTGACAGTTGACTGTGGAATATTTAGGAGCGAGGAAATTTCACGGCTGGATTTGTTGCACAGGTGGCATCCTATCACAGTTCCACGCTGGAATTCACTGGGACCCATTCTTTCACTAATGTTTGGTGAAGCAGTCTGCATGCCTAGGTGATGATTTTATATACCTGTGGCCTGGCCAAGTAATTAGGACACCTGATTCTGATAATTTGGATGGGTGAGCAAATACTTTTGGTAATACAGTGTAGCTGACAATGGGGAGTATTGTTTCCATAGTGCACCAAAGAAGGGTAAGTAGTGGGCTGACCTAAAGCCTGAGTTACTTCCCCAGCAAACCTCCCACAAAGGCGCTCCAAGTGCTGGCACTGTTAGGAGTAACAGATGTATCTGATGTGGCCAGGGCTTTAAATTATGATGCTCTGCATCAGGTGACTGACAATGCAGGCCAGAGTGATGAAGATGCAGAGTGATCCACGCTAATGTGAAGAAGATCTCTCTCTTTCTCTGTCCTCTCACACTCAAAGCACATCTCAAACTATTCAAACATTTTACCAGTTTGACACCTTACTGAATGCCTCAATGTATTCCTGAATGACCAGCCTGTTCAATTTTGCTACCATAATTAAATACTGAATATTCTGAATAGTACTTTTTTCATGCATATGTGCTGGACAAAATTGTCCTACTTGTTCCAGGTTTGACACGACACTAAAAAATGACAGTGAATGCACTACTAAATACAATACCCAAAACCAGTGAAGTTGGCACGTTGTGTAAATTGTAAATAAAAACAGAATACAATGATTTCCAAACCCCTTTCAACTTATATTCAATTGAATACACAGCAAAGACAAGATACTTAATGTTCAAACTGGTAAACTTTGTTATTTTTTGCAAATATTAGCTCATTTGGAATTTGATGCCTGCAACATGTTTCAAAAAAGCTGGCACAAGTGGCAAAAGAGATTGAGAAAGTTGAGGAATGCTCATCAAACACTTATTTGGAACATCCCACAGGTGAACAGGCTAATTGGGAACAGGTGGGTGCCATGATTGGGTATAAAAGCAGCTTCCCTGAAATGCTCAGTCATTCACAAACAAGGATGGGGCGAGGGTCACCACTTTGTGAACAAATGTGTTAGCAAATTGTCCAACAGTTTAAGAACAACATTTCTCAACCAGCTATTGCAAGGAATTTAGGGATTTCATCATCTACGGTCCGTAATATCATCAAAAGGTTCAGAAAATCTGGACAAATTACTGCACGTCAGCGGCAAGGCCCAAAACCAGCACTGACTGCCGGTGACCTTCGATCCCTCAGGCGGTACTGCATCAAAAACCGGCATCAATGTGGAAAGGATATCACCACATGGGCTCAGGAACACTTCAGAAAACCACTGTCAGTAACTATAGTTTGTCTCTACATCTGTAAGTGCAAGTTAAAACTCTACTATGCAAAGCCAAAGCCATTTATCAACAACACCCAGAAACACCGCCGGCTTCGCTGGGCCCGAGCTCATCTAAGATGGACTGATGCAAAGTGGAAAAGTGTTCTGTGGTCTGACCAGTCCACATTTACAATTGTTTTTGGAAACTGTGGTCGTCGTGTCCTCCGGATCAAAGAGGAAAAGAACCATCCGGACTGTTATAGGCGCAAAGTTCAAATGCCAGCACCTGTGATGGGATGGGGGTGTGTTAGTGCCCAAGGCATGGGTAACTTACACATCTGTGAAGGCACCATTAATGCTGAAAGGTACATACAGGTTTTGGAGCAACATATGTTGCCATCCAAGCAACGTCTTTTTCATGGTCGCCCCTGCTTATTTCAGCAAGACAATGCCAAGCCACATTCTGCACGTGTCACAACAGCGTGGCTTCGTAGTAAAAGAGAGCGGGTACTAGACTGGCCTGCCTGTAGTCCAGACCTGTCCCCCATTGAAAATGTGTGGCACATTATGAAGTGTAAAATACAACAATGGAGACCCCAGACTGTTGAACAACTTAAGCTGTACATCAAGCAAGAATGGGAAAGAATTCCACCTGAAAAGCTTCAAAAATTGGTCTCCTCAGTTCCCAAACGTTTACTGAGTGTTGTTAAAAGGAAAGGCGATGTAACACAGTATTAAGTGTTTATTTACATTGGTACTTGCTCTTATTTAATGTATGTTCATTTACAGTACATGTCCCTGATATCAAATGTTGTATTCTCTTGTTTTTCTTATGACGGAAACCATCAAATAAAAAAAGGGATTTATAGCACTTAGAAAATAATTAAATTTGCATCTATAATCAACAATACTTTTTGATTAAATAATGATTGTTTAACATGTTCAGACTGAGCCAATAAATCATTTTCACAGAATAAACTGAATATTAACAAATGTGTGGGTCCAGGCAAAAGAAGTATTCCTGAAAACTTTGCTCATGTATGAGTGAGAACAAAGCTGCAGTGTTCTCCACAGGATATCTCTGAAGTCCTGTTGTGTTTTTCTGGACATGTAAAGATGTGTCTCTGTCTGTCTGTGTTTATGGTACAGGAGGGACATCACAGCCACACAGGAGCTGCTCGTGCTCTGGCCCTCGATCATTCTGATGTAAAAACAGAAATAAAACTATTCAGAACTCTGAGATGCAGCTGTAAGGCCTCAAATATTTAGCTTTGGAACAATTTCCTTTTAAACAGTACTTTTATATCATGAAATCAGGTTTTTAACATGTTTTTAGTGAACAAGCATCTGTGCAGTGTGAAGACATTTTTATCGGAATAGTAAATGTAGAATATAATTTATGATTTTATCACAGATATCACATATTAGAAATACATAAAATGCATTTTTTATCTCCTTTAAATCGTATTTTAGCATTTTTCTTAATTCTAGCACAACACTTTATGAATTCAAGTGGTTTACTTTTCAGTGTAACATTACAACACTAACACTCACATGCCTACCTGATGTAAACACAGACTAAAAAGCCATCGGACTTGCGTACTGCACCTGTAAGGTCTCACATCTGCACGAGACAGAAAGAACCGGTCGCTATAGTCATGCGAGCAGCGCAGTCACGAGCGGAGCAGCTGAGTGTTTTAAGCTAGTTAGCATTGGATCAGTATGTAACAGAGAGAGGCTCGTGAATAAAGTTACAGTTCCTGCTCACACACGTCTGTAACGTTCACATTAAGTTTGCATCACATTTACAGTCAATATATATCTTCACGGAAGCTTCAGGGTCAGTTTTAAAAGATTAAACTACTAAATATGAGCTTTAAATACATGCGTCGTTAACAGGACCTTATGAGTGAGAAACAGCGTCGGTGTGGGCTCAAAGCTAAAAGTTTAAGAGGTCTTGCCTGAAAAAATGCTTTAATGTGAGGATGCAGAGCTTTGTCTCTCTGAGCCTGTTTCTCTGTGAGGAGTCTGCGGTTAATGCGGGAGAGTCGTGTATCCCACCTGCTGGCTCAGGAGGGTCACTGCTACAAACAGGTTTGATTTCAAGCCACGGGGCAACGCAGAGCAATAAAATGTAAAACTTTACACTCACAGACACCCTCATAACATAAAATAACCAAAATACCCGACTGATACAGGTCCAATCATAACTCAATGAATAATCTTACCTTTATCAGTAATTTTGTCCTTGTTGCTGAGGCTTCAGAAGAAAATTCTGTGAAGTTCTAAAACTCATCAGGCAACGGATTTCTCAGGGGGCGTGACTGAGTGCTGATTGGTTCACTGTTACCAAGAATTAACCAATCACTCACTTTGGCAAGCTCAAAACATTATAAACCTCTAAGTATTATTTTAACTTGACTTCATTACATTTAATCAAAACCAGAGGTGTGTTTGTCTAATCTTTATTTAATAACTTGAAAAATGCCTGACATAAATGGTAACTACTGGCACTTTGCTGACCTATAAGGGGATTGGGCGAGTCAGTTTCCTTCCTCTGTTCTTGATTGTTAGGTCTTTTTCAGCCTCAGCTTTTATATTTCAGTACAAAATTAAACAAATATCATCTGTAAGTAATATACAGTTATACTCTTGCCATGCGTTTTGCGAGCCAATGCAAAAAGATCAGGAAAGAGTCTAAACCAGGGGTCTGCAACCCAATCAAAAGAGTCATTTTGTCCAGCACGAACACCAAAAAAATCTGTCTGGAGCCACAAAACACATTTAAACCTTAAAATGAGAACAGCAGCACCTGCTGACTCTACATTATAATGATATTAGATCTTTAAGCAAACTGCTTTACCACCTGACATGACTGCTCTGTAATGGGCCATGTACTTTGTTGCTTTAACTTGACATTAGTGTTAGCCTATATTATTTTTACAGTAATTAATTTAGAACCAAAATAACAACAGTGGTGTGTTTACTTTGATTTTCAGGTTTGTCAACAAAAATAATCATCAATTAATATCAGCTCGAGTTAACACAGTTATTTTCATTTTTTATTTTGCTATTGTTATTACTCCATTTTTTCCCCCACAGGATCAGGTTTAAGTTGCAGTGGAGAATTCATAAATATTTATTTGACATCATCAGGTGAGATGGGGGTCAGAGGGTCTTCCCCTCACATTTTAAGGTCTCTCTTGCAAATGGGACGCGAGTCTCAAGAGACTAACCTGTATAAATAAAGGATAAATAATAAAATAAGTTAAAATCTTTCTTTCCTGCATTCTGATCATTATTTTGCACAATTTCATCATAATCATGAAGTAGTCTTTGGAGGTGCTTTTCGACATCTCATCAGTGTTTTAGAAGCTTATCCCATATAATTACTCAATGTTTAGTTTCATGCCAATTTTGATGTGTCATAAAAACAATGTCAGATATACATACAACACAGTTACTCACACACCTGAGCTTTTAGTTAGTGAATGAGAGGTGATGTGAGGGGGGGAGACTGACTGCAATCATAACGCAGAAATGGTAATAAAAAAAACATTCACCTGATATCTTTGTGTAAAAATCCATCGCTTCAACAACGCCGTCACAGTTGGGCTGAATTATCGTCTCCCCATGTCTCTCGTCTTTTCCAAAGCTTTATCGCCGACATGCCTCCGTTTAAAAAGTTTGAATCCCTTCACAGTAGCAGCTGAAAGTATGAGAGTTCATCAAAAAATCTTCATCAGAACTTAAAATGAACATCAAGTGAGCTCACAGCTAAAGATGCAGCAGCGTCCTGCTCTCACTCCAACCTGCTGCAGGTCACGCAGAGGTCATGGGAGGTGCACGCATGACGCAAAGTTAACGATGTAAAAACCAAGAAAATGTCGTTAAAAGAAAAAGGGCAGATGGTGCTAAAACATGCAGAAATAACATCAATTAATTAAAGTTTAATGCAAGTCAAAGAAGATGTTTTTTGCTCTTCTGTCCTCTGAGTCCAGAGCCACTGGTGAGGGGCAAAAGAGCCACATGCGGCTCCGGAGCCACAGGTTGCCGACCCCTGCTCTAAACCGACCCCCTGTGAGACCTGATACCCCTTTTCAAATGTAACAGGTACAGTCTGCCATCTAGTGGACGTTCCTGAGTCCTGCAGCCGCAGCAGCTTCTCCTGACCCACATTTTAATGTGAAATACAGACTGTCAAAGGTGAGCAGGGTCAAGGTGACAGCAAAGTGCAAGCTCCCCATCCATTACCCAGATACATTAACATTACTTTTTACACCACCATCCTTCCATTTTTTATTTTAAATATGGGTTGAATACTGTTGTTTGAATACATAACCACTGTTCAACATGTTCAGACTGGGCCAATAAATCATATTAACAAAATAAATTGAATATTGACAAATGTGTGGGTCCAGGGAAAAAAAGTTTTCCTGAAAATTTTACTCATGTATGAGTAAGAACATACCTGCAGTGTTCTCCACAGAATGACACTGAAGTCCTGTTGTGTTTTTCTGGACATGTAAAGATGTGTCTCTGTCTCTCTGTGTTTATGTTGCAGGAAGGACATCACAGCCACACAGGAGCTGCTAGTGCTCTGGCTCTCATTCATTCTGATGTAAAAACAGAAATAAAAATACTCAGAATTGAGAGTTGCAGCTCTAAGTCTCCAATATTTAACTCTGGAGCAATTTGCTTTTTAAAGAGCATTTTTAGATCATGAAATCAGGTTTTTAAAAATTTTTACGACAAGTTGTTGTACTCTGCTAAACAGCTTTATTTGAATACCAAATGCCAAGAGCATATTTATATTTTTATCACTGAAATATCAGTAAAATGTAACAACATTTAAGAAATATGAGAAATGCATTTTTATCTTTTAATTGGATTAAACCATTTTTCTTACTTTTACCACAATGTTTTATCAATTAATGGTGTCTACTTTTTAATGCAACATTATAACACTAAACTCACCTGTCTACCTGGTGTAAACACCGATTCAAAAGTCAGAGTTGGGTACTGCCCCGTAAGGTTTCACATCTGCACGAGACAGAATAAGCCGATCACCACAGTAACGCAAGCAGTGCAGTCACAAGCGGAGCAGCTGAGCAGTTAAACTAGTTAGCATTAGCTCAGTGTGTGACAGAGTGAAGCTCATGAATAAAATTACTCTTCCCGCTCACACATGTCTGTAACATTCCCGATAAGTTTGCATCACATTCACAGTCAATATACACCTAAAAAGAAGCTGCTGGATCAGTTTTAAAGGATTAAACACCTAAATATGAGCTTTGAATGTATATCACGTCTTTGTCTCTCTGAACCTGCTTCTCAGTGAGGAATCTGCGGTTAATGACGAGGGAGCAGTGCATCCAACCTGATAGTTAAAAAAGGCTTAAGATTGCTACCAACAGGCTTAATTTCGAGCCACATGGCAATATAGGGCTATAGAACATAGAACTTTACACTCATGGACACCACAATAACATAAAATAAATAAAAACAACAGATTGATTCAGGTCCAATCATAGTTCAATGAATAATCTTACCTTTATCAGTAATTTTGTCCTTGTTGCTGAGGCTTCAGAGGAAAATTCTGGAAAGTTCTAAAACTCATCAGGCAACGGATTTCTCTGGGGGCGGGACTGAGTGTTTATTGGTTCACTGTTACCAAGAATTAACCAAATGACATGCCTTGGTGAACTCAGAACATTAAGGAATTTAATGTATTATTTTAACTTGACTTCATTGCATTTAATCAAAACCAGGTGTGCATTTACCTAATCTTTTCTTCATAACTTGAACAATGCTTGACATAAATGATAACTACTGGTGATTTGCTGATCTATAATGGGGACTTGGGCATTTGTTTCCTTCCTCTGTTCTTGATTGTTAGGTCTTTTCAGGCCTCAGCTTTTATATTTAAGTACAAAAATTAACCAAATATCATCTGTAAGTAATATAGTTATACTCTTGCCATGCATTTTGAGAGCCGATGCAAAAAAGAACAGGAAAGAGTCTAAACCACCCCCCTCTGAGTCCTGATACCCCTTTTCAGAAGTAACAGGTACAGTCTGCCATCTAGTGTACGACCCTGAGTCCTGCAGCTTCAGCAGCTTCTGCTGACCCACATTTTAATGTGAGATACTGACTGTCACAGGTAAGAAGTGTCATGGTGACAGCTAGGCTCAAGCACCCCATCCTTTACCCAGATACATTAACATTATTTTTTACACCACCATCCATTCATATTTCTCAAAAATTGATGGGTTTATACCACTTTGAAAATAAATAAATAAACTTGAATCTATAATCAACAAAACTGTTGTTTGATTAAATAAGCATCATTCAACATGTTCAGACTGAACCAATAAATTATTTTAACAGGATAAGGTGAATATTGACAAATGTGTGGGCCCAGGGGAAAAAGTTTTCCTGAAAACTTTGCTTATTTATGAGTGAGAACATACCTGCAGTTTTCTCCACAGAATAACACTGAAGTCCTGCTGTGTTTTTTTCCGACCTGTGAAGATGTGTCTCTTTATGTTTTTATGTTGCAGTAGGGACATCACAATCACACAGGACCTGCTCGTGCACTGGCTCTCATTCATTCTGATGTAACAACAGAAATAAAAACAGTCAAAACTGACTGTTGCAGCTGTGGGGCCTCACATGTTTAGCCCTGGGGCAATTTGCTTTTATAGAGCATATTTATTTCATGAAATCAGGTTTTTGACATGTTTTTAGTAAACAAGTTGTTGTACAGTGTTAAGACATTTTCATATAAATACCAACTGCAAAAAGCATATTTGTATTTTTGTCACAGAAATATCATTAACATTTAACAACATTAAAGAAATATAACAAATGCATTTTTATCGTTTAAATCGTATTTTACTAGTTTTCTTATTTTTAACACAATGCTTTATTGTGTGCAACATTACAACACTAAAACTCACCTGTCTACCTGGTGTAATTAACGACTTTAACGTCATCAGAACTGCCTTCTGCACCTGCACGAGACAGAACAAACCGGTCACCATAGTAACGCGAGCAGTGCAGTCACGAGCGGAGCAGCCGAGCGTTTTAAGCTAGTTAGCCTTAGCTCGGTATGTAACGGAGTAAAGCTCGTGAATAAAGTTACTCTTCCCGCTCACACACGTCTGTAACGTTCCCGTTAAGTTCCCATCACATTCACATTCAATATATATCTTCACAGAAGCTTCTGGAACAGTCTAAAGAATCAAACTACTAATAAATATGATCCTTAAATACATGCGCCATTAACGGGACCTTATAGGGAGAAACAATGTCGGTGTGGGCTGAAAGCTGAAGGTTAAAGGGCTCTTACCTGAAAAAAAAGCTTTAATGTGAGGAGACAGATCACGTTGTCTCTCTGAGCCTGTTTCTCTGTGAGGAGTCTGCGTTTAATGCGGGAGAGCCGTGTATCCCACCTGCTGGCTAAGAAAGGCTAATGACCATTACTAACAGGTTTAATTTAAAGCAAGAGGGCAACATAGAGCTATGAAATATAGAACTTTGCACTCATGGACACTAATGATATACCCTTATAAAATAAAATAACTTTTGATTAATGCAGTTCCAATCATAATTCAATTAATAATCTTACCTTTATTAGTAATTTTGTCCTTGTTGCTGGGGCTCCAGGGGAAGATTCTGGAAAGTTTTTTAACTCTCCCGGCAACGGTTTTCTTGTGGGGCGGGGCTTAGTGCTGATTGGTTCACGACTACCCCTCTGCTTTGAATAAACCAATGACACGCCTTGAAAACTAGAATTTATTATTTAAACTTGAAATAATTACAGTTAATCAAAACCAGAGGTGTGTTTGTCTAATCTAAATTCCATGATTTGAAAAATACTCGAGGTAGATAATAATTACGGGCACGTTGCTGACCTGTAGGGGAGAGTGGGGTGAGTTGCACCAGGTTTAACTTTGTGTTTCTTTAAAGCAAGGGGATGGCAGTAATGCCTCCAACTAAAATATGTAGATAAAGTTTAGGATGTGGGGCATCCCTCAGCCAGTCTTCCCTCTCTCGCCTTCAGCTCGTTCAAAATGCTGCGGCGAGATTTCTAGCTGACACGCCAAGACGTGAGCACATCACCCCTGTGCTGTCGTCTCTCCACTGGCTTCCAGTTCATTTTAGAATTGATTTTAAACTTTTTTTGTTTGTTTTTAATGCCATTCACGGCCTGGCTCCTCTATATTTATCTGAGATTTTAACTTTACGTAGCCATACGAGGGTCCTGCGTTCTTCTGGCCAGTTCCTTCTGGATGTTCCAAGGTCGAGATACAAACAGTGGGGGGACCGTTCTTTTGCTGTCGCTGCACCTACGTTGTGGAACAAGCTGCCCCCAGACATCCGCACCACAACTGACTTTGGTCTTTTTAAATCTAAACTAAAAACTCACTTTTTTAGAATGGCTTATAACCCTGACTAAGGCGTCTAAGATTTAGGCTCATGTCAGTTTTATTTTGTTTTATCTTTCCGAATGGCTTTTATGCACCTTGCTGCTGTCACACCGCCCCTTGTATTCTTATGTATCGTTTGCTTTTATGTATTGTTCTTACAGCATTGTTTTATGTTGTTTTTATCCATAGTGTTCTTATTTATTTTCTGACACTACTGTAAAGCACTTTGGGGGCCTTTTGGGTTACTGTAAAGGGCTTTAGAAATAAATATTGACTGAAAATATTGATTGATTAATCACTTTGGGTCTTAAATAAACAGTTTGAGAAATACAGTTTTTGAAAAAAAGGGATTTAAATTTTTGATTGTACTCACAGCTGGGTATCTGTTATTGTCCTTTATCCAAATTTCACTACTTTGTAAAATCACTGTCTGCCACTGGTATTCTGCTTCAGGCATATTTAACTTTATTCTTATGTCATTAACATCGTACCATCATCATCAGCATGCTTCTTCTCATCCCTTTTCACTTTGGTGATAAATAAGATAAGTTAATACTTTATTGTCTAATCACTCAAAATTTGTTTTGCATCACCAGGTCATCAATCATTAGTGTCACATCACTTAAAAATAAGAGAATATCAATAAATACACCAGAAAAGGTTAAAAAGTCCAACTTTTCAACAACAGGCCAAACACCAATTGAGTCTAAATACATAAGAAAGATAAATGATTATCTTAACACTTTAACTACCAGCTCAACTGTTTGGCAGAGGTCATCAATAAATTCAAGGATAATAAATGCTTTAAAAACTATTTTAAAAATCAGATCATTAATATGATTCTGTCAACATTTCAGGGAAGAGAGAAAACCCCAAACAAACCCAACACCAGGTATTTCCTTCATGTGGGATTTAAAAGTTTAAAGAATTAATATTTCATAATGTGATGACATACAAATATTTAGGACAGAATCCACCAGAAAAAGACAAAAATGCTAACAAATAACCATCAAAATAACCAAAAATAGATGCTACTGTGTTTGATTTTTTTTAAGGAATAACAGTATCAGTAAGTGATGAAATATTTCAAAAATAATTATGGTAATAATAATAACAACATCTTTTAGCTTTTTGAATCTTTAAATCCCACACAAAGAGAAAATCAGTTATTTTGGTTTGTTTGCAGTTTTTTTTCTGTATCTTAAAAAATGAAAAACAATTTGTTAGATAGATAGATAGATAGATAGATAGATAGATAGATAGATAGATAGATAGATCGATAGATCGATAGATATAGATATATAGATATAGATATAGATATACAAGGGCATAGGTTTATTTTTGACATTGGTGGGGACATAAAAGTATACCAAGATGGCGACATGAAAGTTGATGTGTTTTGCATTTATGACTGTTTTTTACTGTCATGTAGAGTTAATCAAACAAACAAGCAAACTATCTTATTCAGAAGAAACTACTCTAAATCTTTCCTGTCTGTTCCTTGACAGAAATAGAAATGGTTTAGTATCGATACTCAAAAAAGTATCGATACTAAAATGTTGTATCCGGATGCGATACTCACTTTCAAAAGTATCGATACTACCCCCCTCCCCCTCGGATGCCGAGCTGCCGATGCTGCATCCTCTCTGCCTCCTCACACACACAGGAGAGCAGGCACCCTCCCCCTCCCTGTGACGCGTCAATAACAAAACAGCATGAGTAGTGCTGTTGCAGGAGGGCCAAATCAACCAGTTTTGGTTAAAATAAAATTCAAAGACGCTCAAAATAAAATAAAAAGGTACCCCCTCACTCCACTCACTGCAATAAGGAGGAGGACGAAGTGGGGGAAACAGCCGACGCACCTTCGTCAAATAAATCGTTTGTGTGGACCTATTTTGGCTTCCCATTTAAAAGGCGAGAGAATGGTGAGAAGATTGAGGACAAAACAACAACCGTGTGCAAAATATGCCGCTACATTTCACCGTATACTGCTACCAACTTCGAACTGTGACGTCAGTCGGACATAAATAAAGGTGACTCCGGCTTGGGAATACCTGCTTTTATTTAACAGTCACTGTGGGCTGTGACCACGCCAACTACAATTTTAATTCACGAACAAAACAGAGTAGTAATCTTCTCTAGACCTCCTGCTATCGGCTCTCTTCCTCCTCGCTAACACACACACTAACGCTCCCCTCTGAACTCTAACCTGCTCGCCCCGCCTATCTGGTCCATTCACTGACCGTTAATTCATAGGAAACATTAAAATCTACATTGAACACATAACAAACCGTAGAACTGCTCCACTATGTTTGTGTAAGTCTGCATAAAAAACAATATTTGATTTTTGCATACAAAGCACTTTTTATTGAGATTTTATGTTTGTATTTGCACTGTAGTCTAAATAAGGGGAGAAAACTACAATTTGTTTTTTTCAAAGAGCATTTATTTTGTTCTGATGCAGCAATATTTTTTGTATTGAATTATTATTTTTTGCATTAGGAAGAAAATAAAGAAAATGAGACTTTTGCACAACTTCCTAGAGGTTATATTTGCACTTTTTTGTTAATAAAGTGTTTCTTTTAAATATTGTGTTCTCTTTTTTTATCCTTGTGGTATCCAAAATAGTATCGAGTATCGAATATTTTCCTGAGTATCGGTATCGAGCTGAAAATTTCAGTATCGTGACAACCTTATATGAATGTATAAAGTCATGTTATTAATTCAAGGTTTTATTGTATTTTTCCCCACATGCTTGTGTTGTTGGTCTTAAACAGTTGCTGCCTTTCAATTCACAAATAATACATGGATAATGAATAAAATAACCAAAACATGTATCTCTTTGGCATTAAATATAAGCATTTTTAGTTATAAAGTTATATACTATGCTTGTGTTTTATGTTAGGAACCATGTGGTAGTAGCATGATATTGATAGGGACGTGTCCCTAGCGTCCCTACCCAATTCTATGCCTCTGTATATATATAGCCTATTAAATATTCTTAAATTTATTGACCTCTACCAAATCGTTAAGCTGGAAGCTAAAGGGTTAAATCAATATAATAAGAAACAGGAATAAGCGGTTTGATCAGGTCAAAACTCTTTTATTGCTGTTTCAATAGAGTAAAAAAACAGATTTTTAACAGATTTTTATCTCCACCAAAGAGGTACCTGTTTTTCCTTCCATCATTTTCCAGTTTGTACTTTAAAAGTTCTCAACAGACTGTGATGACATTTTCAGTCAGTGTTGGTCATGGCACCGTGACAAAGAGAATTGATTTTGTTGGTGATTTGGATACAGATGGAGATCCATTTCACAAAAGGATGCATTAACATCATGAAATTGTCCAATTTTCACATCTTCCATAATAACTCTTTCTATTTTTAACAGCAATAACTGGAGTTTCACTAATTTATCACAGCGTTTCTGCAAATGCAATAGGGTCATTTCTGGAGTTTCACTGATTAAGTGAAGTCATAAATTGGTTTTCATCTGTTTTAGAGAGTAAGAAATTGATATTTGCTGGTTTGATTTAGTAATAACTTGTCTTTAACTGGTTTTAAGCTGTCACATATGGATTTACACTGTTTTAAAAGAGCCACTGTTTATTTATTTTTATCTTTTTTGCTTGACTTTCTTGACAAAACATGCCAAATAAAGGAATCCTGATTGTTGCCTCTTCATTCAAAGACTCTTGAACCCCAGTCCAAATAACACAGGGGAACCTCTGGACTGTTGCTTTCTGCTCTTATGTTAATCAATAAACATTAGAAATATTGACAAAGCCCTAAAATGTTGATTATTGGTGGTCCGGCTTGTTTTCTTCTGTTATCTTGCTGTGACCATTTACACAGAACCAAAGTCCACTGCTGGGCTGATATCGCAGCTCAAAGGTGAAAAAGAAGAAGTGATTCTGCTGCAGCTGCAGAAAGAACGAGGAGAGAGAGGAGCTGAGAGAGGAAAAAGGATTTTAAAGAACGTGACCAACAAAAAAAGGAAGAGAGATCGGACAGACGCAGGCAAGAAACAGACTGAAGGTCAAAAATGAGAGAAAACTTATACTTTAGATAAAAGAGTTAAGAGGACAAGAGAAACCAACGCAGACCTTTTACTATGGTGGACAATCACAAAAACTGATATCAGGATTAAATAAACAATCCATAAACTCACATCAGGAACCATCCTGGAAACCCAGACATGAGCAGAGACTGAAGCTGCAATAAAAACAGGACCTGGAGAACATCTGGACGAGCGTGGAGAAGATTAAGGAGAACATTTTAATCTTTAAGAACGTCTCCAGTACCTGAGAGAACATGGACATCACCTCTCCGAAAGACAAGTGAGTCAAAATTCTTGTTTATAAATGAATAACTGAGTAATAATAATAAATAACAAGTCATAGTCAGGGAGATGGAGCAGATGTTTCAATCAGCAATCAGAACCAGTCCTCTCCACCTTTTAATCACTTCAAAACATGATGTATAAAAACAGTCTTTCTTTCCATTTGTTTTCAGCTCTACCACCAAAATAACAAACATTAGAGAAACACAGATTTGACCTTTAAAGGGCCAAACTCTAGTGAATTTATATGCAGCGGAGACAAATGTGATACTTGACCAATGGATCTGTTTCTACCTTCAGTTCTTACTTTAGTCCACTTGTCTCTCTCATCCCTTTCTAAACACTAATGTGTTTTTTAGTGATATAATATGTGTCGTTATTTCTATTGTAGAATTCTTTGTAGGTCAAGAAAATTAAGTTAAATTGACCTGAATATAGGGGTGGGCGATATGGCAAAAATATCATATCACGATTTTTTAAAGGTGCTATGAGGAGAATCTATTACTGGCGAAGACAGACTCTGCTACCCATGAGCACGCGCGGCGACTGTCGTAAAGCTGCGTTACAGTAACCTCGGAACTGGGAGTGACATCATCTCCGACTTACCTGCGTTCTAGTTGAAGTCGGGAAAAAACATGCCGATCTACCAGGCTATTGTTAGCTGTTGTTAGCACGCCCTGCGTTGTTGTATGAAGAATGTGATTATCACTATGGCAGCATTTTTATAAATATAAGTCTAACAATACTATGTATACAGCTGATCTAGAGCGACACACCCCAGTCAGAAGTGCAAATAAATGGATTATTACAGGAGCTAAATAACTGTTCACACTGGGGGCATCCATCTTCAATCGTCAACTCGGGGGTGGCGAGGTTTCACCGAGTTCCCAGGAGGAAATTCAGACTTCGGGGGACGTTCCAGTTGCAGTTTCCTACTCGAAACCTGGAAATTCCTACTTCTGACTACAACTGGAACGCACCAAAAGACGTGACCCAAGCCAAAGCGTGTGTTTGTTGTGATGCTAATGAATGTAGCTCGGACCTTCCTCAGAACTCTGCATTGCTTTACAACTTCTTTTTTCAACAACTTACAGGATGAAAAGCGACCAGGTAATGTATCTCTTTCTAGTTACGTAGCGGTAGTTTTTGATGTGCCAACAAGCAATTTTTGGAAAACTTAGTAGCGTAGTTTTGTAGCCGGCTATATATCTCTACTTACAGCCCGGTGCTCTAAGACGTGTCTGAATAATACAAATTTGCTCTAGTTTTAATTGTCTTGTTCCTGAAGTTGAGTATCCAGGCCAGTCCAGCCCTGTCCGACCTGACCGCAAAGCTAAGGAATAGCATTTATAGATAACCTATTTTGATGCTATAAAACTCATCTTAAAGTGTGTATTTCCATCAGACATATATCTAAAAGTGAGACTTTTTTGTAATTACTTAGAAACTCCTCATAGTCCCTTTAAAAATAAAATCACGATCACGATTTTATCTCGATTCTTTTTTACATAGATTTTTCCAGACTAATTTGCATGTTTGACCATTTTTTCCCTGTTTAACATATAAAACATGTAAAACCCTAAAAGGAAAAAAAAAAAGACAATTTAAGCCAAAGAAACTTTCTGAACAGGCTTTAATTTAAATAGTGCAGTTTTTATAAAAACGTGCAATAAATGTAAAGATGAAAAATAATGAACAACAATAAAGTGCACTTTTGTAACATAAAAACTAAAAACACAAACAGCTTCTTGAAAAGGGTAAAAAATAAATGCCAACTTAAACTGGTTATCTCTTTCAGTGCAACAATTTAGATCAAATGTATCTAACTGCAATGTCTATAATCTGAGTGAATAGCTGGGTTTCCATTACAGTTTTTCGCAAAATAAAAGCGATATTCCTAAAATTTCGACATAGTATATTTGCGCTTTGAACGTGTTTCCATTGAAGGTTGTTCTCGGCAGTACCGTCAGAACTCTCGTCAAATATCATCCCTTGAGATTTCACTGCAGGAAGATCGATACGAACCCTTTCTCCTTTATTTCCATTTCTATCTCCTTAAAACACTCTGTGTTCCTCTGTTGTTTGATGATTATTATGGCTCGTGTGTTTTTCTCGAGAATAATGGCAAGAACAGTCTCATTCTCCCCCTCTGTCCAAACTTCCCACGCCATGTTTACTCCGAGAAGTGATCATGTGACCAGGTACGTCACGTCCTTTTCCGTATAATTGCGGAAAAAGTGTTTCCATAGCACTTTTGCGATATTTCTCTTTATCGACAAGTCTGAAAAACCTCCTCTTGAGAGCGTAAAAAAAACCTTTTTGTGATATTTGAGGGTTTTTTTCGAAATTTAGGTGTTTCCATTACCAGTATTTTGTTGCGATATTCAGGTTTTGCGCAATTCGAGGGGTAATGGAAACGCAGCTAATAATACAGCTGCTTTAGAACAGATTTTTGTTCAGACATCTTCAAGCTTTTATCTCCTTTTCTCTTTCCGCCATGGCTTCATGCTACATAACCAAACAGGAGATCCCACCATGCACTGCGTGTAATGTGCTACGATTATTAGTCGGGTGCGGCCAAAGTCTCTCTGCGCCCACACAGACGATTTAACGATCTTTCTGCTTTATGAGATCATCCCCACGTTACAATCCTTAACGATTTAATATTGTCATATCACACACCACTATCTGAATATGGCGTATGAGTAAAACTTAAGAGAATAAAGCTTTCACAATTCATGAATATTAAATTAAATTTACTAAAATAGATCAAATTAAAAAGTTATCTGAACTGTGTTGACTTGAGTTATGTAAACTCATAACAAGTAAGTCAACCAAAACTAATTTATCTAAGTTAACATACATTACTTTTTTTTAAAGAAACAGCTTTGCATATTTTTTTAAGTAAAGTCAGATTGATATATTTAACAGTGTAGCTGTAAGACTTCTCAGTGCAGGTTGGATGTCTGTATATGTGAATATGTGTATATATATATATATATATATATATATATATATATATATATATATATATATATATATATATATATATATATATATATATATATATATATGGGGTTTTCTTTATATGTTTATCTATAAACTGGAGAGTGTGGCTCCGGCCTGTTTCTTAACATTTGTTATGATTTGGTGCCACACACATAAAGACTGATTGATGTTTTTAATGTTTCACCTTGGCCTGCTGGGTGTTTTAATTCTCTGGGCGGTGAAGTTTCAGTGGTGAGTCACGTTTAATGGTCAAAGTTTGTCCTTATGGTGAAACAGGAACACGTTGTAAGGTTCTCCAACATGTGCCCACACATGCTGCTCAAGGCCTTGTGACTGTGGTAACTCAAAATCTTTCTCTTGACTTAAAACACACGATCACACAGAAGGATCAGCTCATCAGATTTTAGAGTCTGTGGTCATTCTTTGCTTATGAAGACAATATGTTAAAACAACATAAACAGTGAGAGCATTGCTAGGCGAGGTCATACAAGAATCCACTTACTGAAGAAGATGAAGTCTTTTAATGTCTGTAACACAATGCTGTGTATTTTCTGGTCCTTTATTTAAAAGTTTTTTGATTTTCCTTTTATTTGTTGGCTTGATGGTCTGTCCATGCACCATTGTTAAAATCTGCTCCAAAATAAAAGAGAGATCTGTCTTCTTTGTGGAAGAAACAGGTGGTCAAAAACTTTATCCTAAAACTAAACTAATCTTCAAGGGATCTCCATCAAACTTAGTTCAAAGGTGCCAAATGAATACCAGATTGTCTCAATGCAATTTTGTGAACAGGGTACCCAAAAAAAGTATTCTGTTTTTTTTTATTTTGTGCAAAGATCCACCGTGACACAGAAGTGAAATAACAAAATAAACGTCACAGAGTCTTTAGACATCCTTTCTATGCAAACATGATATCCCACAAATATGTACAGAGACTTTCATAAAACATTAAACTATGGAAGAGTATGAGGGCCATGTTAGATGGAGACAATTATTTTGGGGAAGTCGACATTAAAGTGGAAATTTCAAGAATAAAGTTGAAAAACTATTGATAAGTCAAAATGTCAACAGTAAAGTGGAACATACAAGGTACTGTATTTCAACTTTATTTTCAAAATTTTTGCTTTTTTTCTTCAAACTTTGAGTATTTTGTTGAAAAATCAGCTTTTTTCTTAGCATTTCCCCTTTTATCACTAAATTGTCTTTTCAACTTTATTCTTTTAATTTCAATTTTATTTCCTTCATCTGGCATGGCACTAATACTCTTCCATTATTTTTCATTTTAACCCTTTCATGTATGGTGTCCACTACAGTAGTCAGATATATGGAATAAATTTTACACTCTTTAGGTTCAGGGCTCCTGACTAACTTTTTGCATCGGTTGCAATGGTGCACCTACAAATTTTTTTAGGTTGCATCAGCACAAAAATTAGGTGCACCCAAATTTTTCATAGTGTCGACTTTAACGCCATTGGTCACCATTTTATCTCTCTTTTTATCTCTCTCCATAACTTACATACATAATGTAAATGAGTAAAGAAGTACTTGCCTTTATTTACTTTGTTTCACTTCTTTTTGTTGGTGTTAAGTAATTATCTGACAGTCACTAAGATGAATTTGGCAGAGCTTCACTGCATCTTCAGAGTTACCGCTCCGTGCTGAAACCTAACACCACAGTAAGGCTCCACCCGGGCTAATTTGCATACTAACAACTGACTGGATGATTACTGTGGGCTGTGTGTGCAGAAGTGCATGTGTGTGCATGTGTTTGGGCAGGTCTACAGCCTGCAGCCTGTAAAGATGCAACGCAGGGACAGAGAAACAACAGGAAGCAGGTGCTGTGTCTTGTCCATTTTTGGCGGATTTTTAGCTACTGTGGTTACTGTTGTTGTTGTTAACATTTTTTCTTGGTGCACCAGTGCGCCCAAGAAAAAATGATAGGTGCATTCTCACAAACTTTGGGTGCATGTGCGCCCAAAATGGTTGCACTCTAGAGCCCTGAGGTTGCAGCACCACGTCCAACAGCGAGGTGGAAAATAACCAAACCCTTGCGTCATATTTTAAAAATATCATCTTTTCACATTTTTACCATATTAAGTAAAGTTATTGTATCATAAATCCAATAAAAGTTGACAAATGGTAAACTTGGTATTGTGCCTGTATTCAGATTTCACATGATTTTGTATTTTTGATTTTTAAATTTTGGTTTTATTTTTCTTTTATCTACTCTTAATAAATGTTTGCCATAAACATGTGTTTCTGGATCTTTACTAAGCTACACTAAATTACTATTTATACCGTTAACGTGTGATGAAGTGGACAGATGCATAAATGTCTCAAAATATAAGACTGAAAAAAACTGGCCATGATTTTTAACTTGTTTGAAAGTAAAATCAAACATTTTAAAAAAGTATTCCTTCATGATTAAATAATTCATGTATGAAAGGATTCAAATATTTCAGAGTGAAAAAGCTTGAAAACTAGAAAACACTCAAAGAGAGCAAACCTCCACAAAGGTAGCTAATATGTGCTGTGACTCCTTTAAGCAATGGTTCATGATAAATTTTCCATCGTCATATGATTCATGACCCTAAAAACCTTCTCCCAGCACTCAGAGTCATGTAGATATCTTTATTAGACAGTTGTTGAGCAAAACTGATCGCTTAATGGAGGTTATCTTGATCATCACCATATCAAATAATTTCGAAGTTGGGCCATTAACAGCATCTCCTGAAACTTTCCAGTCCAGTAGTTTTTGCCTAATCTTGCTTACAAACAAATAAACACCAACAAAACCATGACCTCCTTGGTGTACATAACAAATGCTTCACAAAGACACTATGATATAATATGTTGTTTAAAGGTTTTATTTTGATGTCTTCCTGCAGGTTTATGGGCGTCTGGCTGATCTTCTTCATACTCGGTTTGGGAACGCTGCTGCCCTGGAACTTCTTCATGACGGCCACAGTGGTAACAAATACATCAGCTTTTATTTTGAAGGGCTTGCAGTGTGTTTCCTGTTCTTACTTTTATCTCTCAATTGTTCTATGATTGGTAATTAAGGTTTAATTAAGAAAGGAGGCAATAACCATAAAAAACATATTTATTCAAGTTATGATGATGTCATCAGCAGGAGCCAATCAGCTTTGAGAAGCAAACAGGAAGTGAACAGATTTAAACAAAACTGCATGTGTGTGTGTGTGTGTTTCAGTACTTCACCAGCCGCCTGAAGGACTCCTCATTGGCTGAAAAATCAGCCAATCAGACGGGAGAAGATGAACCTCGCAGCGCTCTGGAGGCAAAATTCAACAACGTGATGACGCTGTGCGCCATGGTGTCGCTGCTGATCTTCACCTGCCTCAACTCTGTCCTGCACTCACGGTGAGTCCTCCAGACACCAACGAAGAAGAATCCTTGGTACATCTGTAAAAATAGTTGCGTCAAACCAACAAAAAAGAGCTCTTACTGTGTTGTTATAAAACACCAGCGAAGAAGAGCTCTCGCTAAATTTTTCTTCTTGTCGTCTGACACCAAGAGGAAGAGCTCTAATTACATTCTTCTAACTGGTAATATACCACCAATGAAAAAGAGCTCTCGCTACAACAGTTTATTAACTTGACACCCCAGACGTAACCAGACACGTCAGATAGACAGTTCCATATTGGAAATATTTCACTAATCCATCTGTGAAGGAGCCCTGCAAAAATGTTTTCAGGGCAGAACCAAAAACAACAACAGCATGTGATTAGCCTTAGTGGCTAACAGCCATTAGCCATTAGCTTAACTACCTTAAGACGTCACATTAAATTCTACCACACAAATGTATAATTTAAGTTATATGTGACATGAACCTTGTCAAAGACAATCCCTTCTAAGTAAACTGAGGAGAGCAGATTTCGCCAAGAATCACTGAGTAACCAAGGCGACCACAGGCTAACCGCTCAACATGCTATATAAATAAAGTTGACATTGACCTTCTCCACCCTCCTCCCGTTTCAGCGTCTCTCAGCGTCTGCGGGTGATGGGCAGTCTCTTCATCATCATGTCCGTCTTCGTCGTCACTGCGGTCCTTGTCAAAATTCCTCTGGAGCCGCTGCCGTTCTTCATCGTTACCATGGTGAAGATCGTCATCATCAACTGTGAGCCTGTTTGTTTTCACCCCTTGATTCTTTGTGTACTGTTTGTTTGTTTGTTCATTACCATAATTGACCTGTTTGTTGTTTGGCAACTCTCAGTGTTACAGACAGTTGTGTTTATTTTTGCAGCTAACGTTTTTGTTTGTTTGTTTGTTAATTTGCTTATTTGTGTTGTTTGTTTATCTTTCGGCCGGTCTGTTTTAATTTTTCTGTCAGTTTGTTTTGGTCATTTCGTTTACTGGATGCAGTTGTTTGTTTGTTTAGTTGTTTGTTAGTTAGTTAGTTAGTTAGTTTATTCATTACCATAGTTGTTTATTTGTTTATTGTTTGGTAGCTCTCAGTGTTCCAGACAGTTGTGTTTATTATTGTGGGTTAATTGTTTGTTTGTTTGATAATTTGTTCATTTTTGTTGTTTGTTTAACCTATTATCTGTTTGTTTTTGTTAATTCGTCTGTCAGTTTGTTTTGCTCTATTCATTTACTGGATGTAGTTGTTTGTTTGTTTGTTTGTTTGTTTGTTTTGTTTGTTTATTACCATGTTTGATGATCAGTCTGTTGTTTGGCAGCTGTCAGTGTTCCAGACAGTTGTGTTTATTGTTGTTTCTTACTTGTTGGTTTGTTTGTTTGTTGGATAATTTGTTCATTTGTGTTGTTTATTTAACCTTTTGTCTGTTTGTTTTTGTTTGATTTGTCTGTCAGTTTGTTTTGCTCTATTCATTTACTGGATGTGGTTGTTTGCTTGTTTGTTTGTTTGTTTGCTCGTTTGTTGCCATGTTTGATGATCAGTCTGTTGTTTGGCAGCTCTCAGTGTTCCAGACAGTTGTGTTTATTGTTGTAGCTTACTCCTCCTTTTGTTTAGTTGTTAATTTGTGTTGTCCATCTTTTGGTCTGTTTGTTTTTGTTTAAACTGGCCGTCAGTCATTGATGCAGCTGTTTGTTTGTCTGTCTATTTGTTGACAGCCTTCGGGGCGGTACTCCAGGGTTCTCTGTTCGGGATGGCCGGCCTGTTGCCGGAGACTTACACGACTCCGATCATGAGCGGTCAGGGACTCGCAGGAACCTTCGCAGCCTTCGCCATGATCTGCGCCATTACAAGTCAGAGCGATCAATCTGTAATGATCCATCAATAACTGATCAGTTACTAACCTTTAACACTCTAGTTTTGTTATTAACTGTCCACAAACACATTACTACTTTCAAATAAAGAACAAAGAAAAAAATTAAACTATAAATGTTCCTTTTTTTCTCTTGTTGTTCTTCAGGTGGTTCAGAGCTTCAGGACGCAGCGTTCGGTTATTTCATCACGGCCTGTTTTGTCATTTTTCTGTCAATCATCTCGTACGTCATACTTCCAAAACTGGTGAGACACACAAATATACAATGCCCATTATAAATGAGCACACCCCTATTAAAAGTAAGGTATAAAACAATATCTAAATGAACAAAAGATCAATTCCAAAGTTTTGACAAAGCTAAGTTTAAAATAACATTTTTTCACTATAAGAGGAAAATAAGCGTAATATAACTAAAATTTAGCTTATTTATATATATAAAAGTTTAAATTAGCTTTTATATTTATTATTATTTGTCATAATATTTTAACTTATTGTAACCCTCTTATTCTGTTTTATTTGTACATTTTAGTTCAGATTTTTATTTGGCATTTTATTTTTTGTTACATGCTTTTTTTTAGTTACCCTATTCTACCTGATTTTATTATGCACCTGGAGTTACGCTTTCACATTTAACCATATTATTTATTTAAATTTTATTTGATATTATTATGATATTATTTTATTTTGTTTATGTATTTACCCTTTAGTATTTCGATCTAATATCTTATGATTTTTAACTATCATTTTAGTTTCAGCACCTGTTTCCTTATTTTTAACTCAAGGTAGCGTTTCCTCAGTCCTCCAATTCTGTTTTCTGACAGAATTTCCATTTTATGTCTTTGTGTGTTTGTGAGTGTGTGTATTGAATGTAGATTGGGAATGGTTAGGGTCATATATTTTTATTTTATGCATTAATGCAATTTTCCGTTTTTTATTTAAGTTATTGTTATTTTATTATGTCCATATAAAGCACTTTGTATCACAAAGTCCTGTTTGAAAAGTGCTGTACAAATAAAGTTTGATTGATTGATTTACTCCCCCCCTTTTGATTCAGGTGAACTCATTTTTGCATCCTGATCTTAAATTAAGAAATACTTAAAAGATAACATCATATCATACATATCAATGGCTCAGAGGAGTATTTTGTGGTTTAGTATGTCAAAATAAATGTTGAGGAAACAAAATGTTTTCTGACAAATCTGAAGGGGCGTACGCAATTATGTCGAGCACTCTATTTAAACTTTGCATGAATAAAGTTTAAATGTTTTCATCTCTTAGGTCATATTTTTTTCTCGCAGATGAGTCTTACGTTTGTTTGTTTTTTAGATACATATTAATTATGTATGCATCATTCATAATTTCTATACCCAGACAGACTTTTGTTCGTTTTTTTTGTGTTTCAGGAGTTTTTTCAGTTTCATCAGGACAAAAACAAGAAACAGAAAACAGACGAGGAGAATTCAGTGACTCTGATGAACAAAGGTAAAAACATCTGAGCTTCAATTTAAGCTCTTAAAGGGACAGTTCAGTTTTTTTGAAGTGGGGTTGTATGAGCTCCATATGACCACTAAATACATTAGATACAGTAGAAAGTTCTCTCCTCTCCCTCAGTAAGCCACAGTCTGTAAGAGTCTGATCAGAAATAGCCGCTAACAGGGAAGTACCGTACCAAATTTAAAGGGTATTTTCTCCATCTACAAGAACTCAAATCAAAAGGTAATACCACAGTTTAAGAGTACGCTACATATGAGTGTTTTCAAGTGCCTTAACACTTCGGAAATATAAAGTTTATCTGGACCTAAGCCAACTCACGTCATGTATCCCTCTGCTAAATCACTCCGCCCCCCCGTACATTTGTCATATAGTGTGCTTTTAAGTAGTCCTAAACAGACGTTTGAAGCCGCTAGCTAACTATGGCGTAGTGATTTAGCAGAGGGACACACGACGTGAGTTGGCTTAGGTCCGGATAAACTTTATATTTCTGAAATGTTAATGCACTTAAAAACATTCATATGTAATGTACTCTTAAACTGTGGTATTACTTTTTGATTTGAGTTCCTGTAGGTGGAGAAAATACCCTTTAAATTTGGTACCGTACTTTTCCATTAGCGTCTTTTAATTGTCACGGACTCTTAAAGACTATGGCTTAAGCCGGGCATACACTGTGCGATATTTTAAATAGTTTGACACAGCTCCATCTCAAACTGCACCACTAGATCGCAAAGTTCAAAAGTTCGCAGCCCATGAATCACGTTCTCACACTACACGACCAGATGCTCTGATGCGACTTCACTGCTCACACAATACGCCCATATACCACATGTCGGACTCCGTATAATTCTTCTTCTATGGTGTTTTGACCGCAACGTCAAATATAGGCAGGAGAAGAAGAAGATGCACCCAGAAGTGGGTCCCGGTCCGCTTGGTTTGACGTCACTTATCTGTGCATTGCGCATGCTCTGTGTGAGAGGTTGAGGCAAGTCGGCTCGTAGCGCTGCTTCTACTGTGCGATACCTTCACGAGGAGCTACCAGGATTTCAAACAAGTTTGATTTTCTTGCGATCACCGATTTGTGATCGAGCATCGCTAGAGACATCAATCTCTTGTCGTTACCCCATGTATACTACACACGATTGAGCTGAAATTCGGCTCGATCCAAAAAATAGTCGCACAACTGGCAAATCGGCTCAAAACAAGCCAGCAGTCGTACAGTGTATGCCCGGCTTTACTGGTGGAGAAGAGAGAACTTTCTACTGTATCTACAGTATTTAGTGACCATATGGAGCTCATACAACCCCACTTCAAAAATACTGAACTGTCCCTTTAAGAAGATTTGTGTTAAACTTCAGAGGTCAACAGCAAGAACATGTCTGATTTGTGGACACAGCTTGGATTTTTGTTCTTTTTGCATAACCTTGCTAACAAAAAGACAGACTGGAAAAAAAACGTCTTTGGCGGAGGTAGTCGTCTGTCCAAGTGAACCTTTCCCCTGAATGATCCAGTAGATTATCTTGGTGGTGACCAGGTGGAGATCAGCCAATGGGTCTGCACCTTCTTCACCCAAACATCTGACGACTCTAGTCAGACTTTGCCTTGGACCTGAAACCTGCAGAGGAGGGGAAGTGTGGATGATTAGACCCAAAAACACTCGGCTAGAATCCTGCAAGACTTTAAAACTCCTCCAAAGAAGACAGGACAGAGTTTATGGTCCCAAACCCTCAGGTGTTTGGGTTTGTGATTAATGTTTGTATTTCTTTCTGTGTGAGTCAATACCTTACTCCTTCTTCATTTCTGATTCTTCTTCTTTTTAATCTCCATCTTTTTCTTGTGTTTAGACGTTCACACAGATGTTGCCGACCTGAACAGCCATCAGGACGTCTCCATCATCACAATCTTTAAGAAGGTGAGAAAGAATTCTGTCATTTCAGAGTTGATCCAAAAACAGCTAAATGTCTCTAAAAGTCTTATAAAGTTCATAAACATTAGATATTTTAAATGTAAATATACTAACCAGAGCAAAAGTTTTTGCTCCTCCAACATACCACCTTTAAAGCTGACCATCATTCTGAATAAAGATAAATAAATGTTATACAATCAAAATCAATGTTGCGACCAAATTTCTGATCATTTCTACTAACTCTGCCTTTTCTTGTCTGATAAACTTTGACCTTTAGATCTGGCGGTTGGCTCTGTCTGTGTCTCTCACCTTCACCGTCACCATCGGGACGTTTCCCGCCATCACTGCCGACACCAAATCTACGCTCGCGGACGGAGGATCCTGGGGTGAGAAAACAGCTCACTTCCTGTGTGTGACACAGTGTCTTCTTCAGTGGTGGTTAAGTTTGCATTTCCTGACTGTGTGGACCCCAATGTCCCTTTAATACTGAGCTTAGACCAACAGAGCTCCTGTAACACTGAGCTTAGACCCCCAATGTCCCTTTAACACTGAGCTTAGACCAACAGAGCTCCTGTAACAATGAGCTTGGATCAACAGAGCTCCTGTAACACTGAGCTTAGCCAGCAGAGCTCCTGTAACACTGAGCTTGGACCAACAGAGCTCCTGTAACACTGAGCTTAGACCCACAGAGCTCCTGTAACACTGAGCTTAGACCCACAGAGCTCCTGTAACACTGAACTTAGACCCACAGAGCTCCTGTAACACTGTGCTTAGACCCACAGAGCTCCTGTAACACTGAGCTTAGACCAACCGAGCTCTTTTAACACTGAGTTTAGCCAACAGAGCTCCTGTTACACTGAGTTTAGACAAACAGAGTTCCTGTAACACTGAGCTTAACCCAACAGAGCTCTTCTAACACTGAGTTTAACCAACAGAGCTCCTGTAACACTGAGCTTAGACCAAAAGGGCTCTTCTAACACTGAGTTTAGCCAACAGAGCTCCTGTAACACTGAGCTTAGACCAAAAGGGCTCCTGTAACACTGAGCTTAGACCAACAGAGCTCTTGTAACACTGAGTTTAGCCAACAGAGCTCCTGTAACACTGAGCTTAGACCAAAAGGGCTCTTCTAACACTGAGTTTAGCCCACAGAGGTCCTGTAACACTGAGCTTAGAAAAAAAGGGGTCCTGTAACACTGAGCTTAACCCAACAGAGCTCCTGTAACACTGATCTTAGACCAAAAGGGCTCCTGTAACACTGAGCTTAACCAAACAGAGCTCCTGTAACACTGAGCTTAGACCCACAGAGCTCCTGTAACACTGAGCTTAGACTAACAGAGCTCCTGTAACACTGAGCTTGGACCCCCTATGTCCCTTTAACACTGATCTTAGACCAACAGAGCTCCTGTAACACTGAGCTTAAACCACCATTGTTCCTGTTACACTGAGCTTAGACACACAGTGCTCCTGTAACACAGAGCTTAGACCAACAGAGCTCCTGTAACACTGAGCTTAAACCACCATTGTCCCTGTTACACTGAGCTTAGACACACAGTGCTCCTGTAACACTGAGCTTAGACCAAAAGGGCTCCTGTAACACTGAGCTTAGACCAACAGAGCTCTTCTAACACTGAGTTTAGCCAACAGAGCTCCTGTAACACTGAGCTTAGACCAAAAGGGCTCTTCTAACACTGAGTTTAGCCAACAGAGCTCCTGTTACACTGAGTTTAGACAAACAGAGCTCCTGTAACACTGAGCTCAACCCAACAGAGCTCTTCTAACACTGAGTTTAGCCAACAGAGCTCCTGTAACACTGAGCTTAGACCAAAAGGGCTCCTGTAACACTGAGCTTAGACCAACAGAGCTCCTGTAACACTGAGTTTAGCCAACAGAGCTCCTGTAACACTGAGCTTAGACCAAAAGGGCTCTTCTAACACTGAGTTTAGCCAACAGAGGTCCTGTAACACTGAGCTTAGAAAAAAAGGGGTCCTGTAACACTGAGCTTAACCCAACAGAGCTCCTGTAACACTGATCTTAGACCAAAAGGGCTCCTGTAACACTGAGCTTAACCAAACAGAGCTCCTGTAACACTGAGCTTAGACCCACAGAGCTCCTGTAACACTGAGCTTAGACTAACAGAGCTCCTGTAACACTGAGCTTGGACCCCCTATGTCCCTTTAACACTGATCTTAGACCAACAGAGCTCCTGTAACACTGAGCTTAAACCACCATTGTTCCTGTTACACTGAGCTTAGACACACAGTGCTCCTGTAACACTGAGCTTAGACCAAAAGGGCTCCTGTAACACTGAGCTTAGACCAACAAAGCTCTTCTAACACTGAGTTTAGCCAACAGAGCTCCTGTAACACTGAGCTTAGACCAAAAGGGCTCTTCTAACACTGAGTTTAGCCAACAGAGCTCCTGTAACACTGAGCTCAACCCAACAGAGCTCTTCTAACACTGAGTTTAACCAACAGAGCTCCTGTAACACTGAGCTTAGACCAAAAGGGCTCTTCTAACACTGAGTTTAGCCAACAGAGGTCCTGTAACACTGAGCTTAGAAAAAAAGGGCTCCTGTAACACTGAGCTTAGACCAACAGAGCTCTTCTAACACTGAGTTTAGCCAACAGAGCTCCTGTAACACTGAGCTTAGACCAAAAGGGCTCCTGTAACACTGAGCTTAACCCAACAGAGCTCCTGTAACACTGAGCTTAGACCAAAAGGGCTCTTCTAACACTGAGTTTAGCCAACAGAGGTCCTGTAACACTGAGCTTAGAAAAAAAGGGGTCCTGTAACACTGAGCTTAGCCCAACAGAGCTCCTGTAACACTGATCTTAGACCAAAAGGGCTCCTGTAACACTGAGCTTAACCAAACAGAGCTCCTGTAACACTGAACTTAGACCAACAGAGCTCCTGTAACACTGAGCTTAGCCAGCAGAGCTCCTGTAACACTGAGCTTGGACCAACAGAGCTCCTGTAACACTGAGCTTAGACCCACAGAGCTCCTGTAACACTGAGCTTAGACCCACAGAAATCCTGTAACACTGAACTTAGACCCACAGAGCTCCTGTAACACTGTGCTTAGACCCACAGAGCTCCTGTAACACTGAGCTTAGACCAACCGAGCTCTTCTAACACTGAGTTTAGCCAACAGAGATCCTGTTACACTGAGTTTAGACCAAAAGGGCTCCTGTAACACTGAGCTTAGACCAACCGAGCTCTTCTAACACTGAGTTTAGCCAACAGAGCTCCTGTTACACTGAGTTTAGACAAACAGAGTTCCTGTAACACTGAGCTTAACCCAACAGAGCTCTTCTAACACTGAGTTTAACCAACAGAGCTCCTGTAACACTGAGCTTAGACCAAAAGGGCTCTTCTAACACTGAGTTTAGCCAACAGAGCTCCTGTAACACTGAGCTTAGACCAAAAGGGCTCCTGTAACACTGAGCTTAGACCAACAGAGCTCTTGTAACACTGAGTTTAGCCAACAGAGCTCCTGTAACACTGAACTTAGACCAAAAGGGCTCTTCTAACACTGAGTTTAGCCAACAGAGGTCCTGTAACACTGAGCTTAGAAAAAAAGGGCTCCTGTAACACTGAGCTTAACCCAACAGAGCTCCTGTAACACTGATCTTAGACCAAAAGGGCTCCTGTAACACTGATCTTAGACCAAAAGGGCTCCTGTAACATTGAGCTTGGACCCCCATTGTTCCTGTAACACCAAGCTTGGAACCCACAAGGCTCCTGTAATGCTTTGTTTGGAACCTACAGTGTCTTTGTAACAAAGACCTTGGATCCCATTCTCCCTTTAGCATTGAGCTTAGACCCCCATTGTTCCCGTAACAATGAGCTTGGAACCAACAGTGTTCCTGTTACACTAAGAACCTACAGTGCTACTGTGACACTGAGTTGTCATGTTTTTACATTATTGAAGATTCCACTGGTTTGTTCTTTATCAGTATGTTTTTAAAAATCCTTGTGTTGTTTATTGATTTATTCTGATAATTACATCCATGATAACATCAATGTGCTGATTAATTATTGATCCTGCTGATTGGTTGTTCAACAGATCAGTATTTTATTCCTGTCAGCTGCTTCCTGCTCTTTAACCTGTGTGATTGGAGTGGGCGGAGCTTAACAGCTGTGCGTATGTGGGTGAGTACAAACATCCTGCGTAAATATTTCAATCAATCAATTAACTATTGTTGTTACTTTTATTACGTTTTGAAGTGTACTGTGTCTGTAGCAGCCTCAGATTGATACTCTGTGATCAACATCTTTGTATTGATATAATTTTTTTTTGCTTTATTAAAACATTGGTTGTTTATCTGTATTTTTTGTGTTACAGCCTGATAAGGACAGTCTGCTGCTGCCTCTGTTCATCGTTTGCCGCCTTGTCTTCATCCCTCTCTTCATGTTGTGTAACGTCCAACCTCGTGTCAACCTGCCCATCTACTTCGGTCATGACGCCTGGTTCATCGTCTTCATGGTCTTCTTTGCCTTCAGTAATGGTTACCTCTCCAGCCTGTGCATGTGCTACGGGCCTAAGTAAGAAGCGCAATAATCTCCAATAATGTTGGTCAAAATATTTCAAATAATTAAAATTATGTTTTTAGTTGTAATCATAATATTATCGCACACAACGGCTAAAATTAATGTTCATATTACAAACTATATCTATAAGAGTAGTAATTTATAAGTAAAATGTTATAATAATATAAGATCTAATTGGTTCCATTCTGAAATAAACTTATGGAATGATAATATACGTTATATGTATGATTACCTCCACCAGGAGGTTATGTTATTGCTAGTCCATCTGTGAAAAAAATAACTCAAAAAGTTATGGATGGATTTTGATGAAATTTTCAGGAAATGTTTAGTATGGGAAAATGAAGAACTGATTCAATTTTGGTGTTGATCCGGATCAGCGTCTGGCCGCCATGCGGAAAAATGTGATTTTTGTGAATAACTACAGAACTAAAATAGATATCATTATGAATCCAGTTGCTAATGGTATGTTTTCGTGGTCAAGGAATCTAAATGTTTCGATGAAATAAAGATGGAACTAATATTTATGGTGAAAATCACACCATGGGTGAGGACTGTGGTGCTGGCGGAGGTCTGCGCTCTCCGAGTGCTTTTCTAGTTTTTATTTATTTATTTATTGTTTATTTGCGAGGACACACAGTAACATTGATGCTGTGCTATTTAAATATCCACAGGTCCCAGATGCACTGCTGTAAGTGTTAATAGCACAGTGCTAATTTCCAATACCAGTCTATGGGAGGCTTTTATGGATAAAAAATGCACAAAAAGAAATTTAAAGAAGGACAAATACACCTAAGACATGGTACGTTAAAAAGTATACAGGAATTAAAATATCCAGAAAAAAATAGAAGTTCCATAAAAAGATGAATGAAAAGGTTTCATCAGGTAAACATGTACAAGCAAATAATTTATATGTAGGAACAGTTTTTTTGCCCCTTCAGCCATGATTTAATACCGTTGTTGAAGCCTTTAACTTTAAGTTACCGACGGATTTCGGTGACATTTTCAGGAAATGTCCGGATTGGGACAAGGAACAAATGATTCGATTTTGGGAGTGTTTCAGGTCAGCGTAAAACCACCATAATGAAAAATGTGATTTTTGTGAATAACTACTGACCTAAAAAAGATATCATTATGAATCCGATTGCTAATGTTACATTTTCATGGTCAAGGAATCTAAATATTTTGATTAAATAAAGGTAGGACTAATATTTATGGTGCAAATCACAATATGGGTGAGGACTGTGGCGCAGGATTGCTTTACTAGTTAGATAATAACATGTCCATACATTATCTTTATAGTTCTGTTTGCAAATTTGACAAAACTGTTTTGATGATAAACATGTCTGTATATTTCTGTTTATTTATAACACCATTGATTACATAATGATGAATATTCATTGTTATTTTTCAGGATGGTTCTTGCTCATGAAGCAGAAACAGCCGGGGCCGTCATGGCGTTCTTCCTGTCCCTGGGTTTGGCTTTAGGAGCTGCTTCTTCCTTCCTCTTCAGAGCCCTCGTTTGACTCATTAACACGTTTAAAGTTATTTACCTGATAGACTGGTTTGACTAGTTTAGATAGTGTTTGATATTGTGTTAGACTTTTATATTCAAATGTTTATTTACAGTTTATTTATGAGTTTAAAGCTGCTTCACTGGATGGTTGAAATCAATGGTGAACCGAAAGGCTAATGCTAATGCTAATGCTAAGGTTTTTATTGTCATACCAGTGTTGTTATCATCTAATAAACTCATTTAATCTTTTTCAATCTCGTTCCTCTGTTCTTTAAAAGTTTTCTTTAATAAGAAACAGACTAGGGGTGCCCTCAAAAACCAGGCAAAGTCTATCCTGAGGCGGTTATTAAATAAAAAAAAGACAAAAAAAAGATGAGAGAGGAGAGACAAAAGGTGACTGTGAAGTATCATATGAAGCATCATAAGTATTACACGTCTTCCCTCTGTTATATTTCCTCGACATGTCATCTGGAAAGACTCATCAATGCAGATAAACTGGACTGACTGATAAAAAAGTCTATTTAGTCAAAATTTCTCTTGAACTGAAATCACAGCTAAACATTTTAATAACAAAAACTAAACCCCTCAAGCACACTGTGTCAGCATACTCTAAATATGAACCTGATATGATCAAACATTTAAACGTTAATAACGGTGATCACAGTTATTGTTAAAATAATAATGATGATACAGCAGAGGCCATAAAATTAGGGACAGGAGGACAACATTCAGAAGTCACAAAAGCTAGTCTGGTCTTGAGGTTAGGGATCTTCTTATGGCCCTTTTCTATTAGCCCTACCCAACTCTACCCGGCTCTACTCTACTCGCCTTGTGCTGCTGGTGCAGTGTCACTGAAAACAGCTGAGCGGCTCTGCAGTGACGTCATTTTGAGCGCGACTCAACAACCTGTGGCTTTTTATCACATACCGAGTAAAAAAGGAAAGCAGAAGAAGGCTGCAGGTGGTAAGAAGAAATATCCCTTTAGAAGCACAGGAGAGTTTTGGAAGCTATACAACAGAATGAAGCCGAGGACGAGAGCAATCCAGCTGCAAAAAAAAGACGGATGAGGGTAAGATAATGGTAGCTACCGCTTACATGCTGGGTCATTGCGCTCATGACTCATTGATGACGACATTGTCTGACCAATCAGTAGCCGGCAGTCGGTGACGTCATCTTTTAGTATCGACTCAGCTCGCTTGGAACCAGAGCGGAGTAGGTACTAAAACTAGCTTGTTTTAGGAGGCACCAGGCTAGTGGAAACACGCTGCAAGTCGAGTAGGGCCGAGTAGAGTAGGGCCAAGGTGTGCTAGTGGAAAAGGGCCAATAGAGTCCAGTTTTTGAGACTAAGGCCCCATCCACACGAAGACAAAACAGACTGCACTCGATACGCATGAAAACGCTGTAAAACACATGCCAGACCTCTAGGGGCGCTGTAACTATATGATGGAAACAAGTGGAGGCAGACGAAAAAACAGTGGGCATGCGCACTTGTGGCAAAAGTTGTAAACAGAGATTGTGATAAAGTGATCATAAAGTGCCGTAGTGTGTCCTCGATAATTGTTTGCTCAACTCGGTGGTGATTGAGAAGGAGATTTTACTGCAACAGGGATAGTAGGGTCACTAGCTTCATCAGTACATATGCTACACCGTACACCGCTGATGTTGTCATTGCTGCGTGTGGCGCATGCGTGTCAATGAAGATATGAAACTATGACACAAGCATATCTGAAAAGTTACAGAGAGCCAGTAATCACGGAGCTGTGTATACGGCATTTCAAAATCTTTCCACTCTGGAACCTGGTTTAAAAATGATCGTTTACAGACCCCCAAAACGCTGTCTTCGTATGGATGATACGCAGATTCGGTAAAAAACGTATGTGTTTAGACCTCGGTTTGTCTTCTTGTGGATGGGGCCTAAAACTGGTCATGAACCATTTGTCTTTGAATGTGAGGTGGTGTTAGACTGCAGTCTTTTAAAAGTCTTAAAGTTTTGATTAAGTTTTCTCAGGTGAGCATAAGTCACAGAGGTAGTCTCAGATATACTGGGACTGGGAACAGGAATTAAATCACTCAAATTAAATTGTCTTGCATCATTAATTCTCAGTGAACTGTGGATGATAAATATAAAAATATCAAGTGGAACAGACAATAATGTGAATGTCTAGATGTTTATTTCTTTGTCCATATATATCAGTTAAAATTATTGATACATCATCTTTCTGAAGCACAAACCAGCAGTGTTGGTCAGTGTGTCTATAATGTGAGGCTTTTATTCTGAAGGTTTCTATTTTAGACATAAAGCTGCTGCAGATAGTGCAGGGCTCTTATTTTGGCAGGGGTGTCAGGTATCAGAGATAAAAATAAAAGCAGCTTGGAGCTAAAAATCAGACGGACATGTTGGTGTCTGTCCTTCTGTTCGCTCTGATTTTAGTTTGTCTCCTCAGATTTCTCATGTCCGGCAGCAGACTGAGCTCCGTGGACTTTGAGGTCTTCGGAAATGTGCAGGGTGAGTCACATACGGCCTCTTACGTACATGTTTTTAACATGTTTTTAACATGTAATATAAAACAAATGCTTTGGGAGCATGCAGGGAGATTCACAAACATGTTATGAACACGTTAGTAATACGTCATAAATATAATACATCCATAGGAGCCTGCAGGATAAGACAGGCTAGAATTTTATTCAGTCATCATCATACACTTTAAAATATTTGTCACAGGATAGACATTTTAAACAAACCAGAATTATTGTATTGGGTAGTGACTGAAAAGGCAGAAGTAAGACACTTATCTCAGCCTGGTCCACGTATTTAACAAAATTAAGCTACCAAAAACCAGAGATAATAAATCAACAACATTAACAACATCATTTCACAATCAAAACTTATAAGTTTTTAGTAATAACTTTAGAAACCATTTTTCTGAAGATGTAGCATGAATGACAGGTTTTAAAGTTTATACACACGTGGCAAAAATTGCCGGAAGCCTTCCGTTAAAAAAAGAAAAACCATATGGTCACTGAAATAACTTCAAACCGACAAAAGTAATTATAAATAAAAATTTACTGAAATTTAACTAATGAAAATCATACATTGTTTTTGATTTTTACCTTAAAAAATTATTTCAAAAAACAAACTAATGAAACTGGCCTGGGCAAATATGCTGGTACACCTTGAAAAGATCAAAAATGGTGTGACCATTGGGGCATGTTAAACTAAGGTGTGCCCTGTAATTATCATCACAGGTGTCTTCAAGCTTGTAGTCAGTCAGTCTGCCTATTTAAAGGCTGAAAAGTGGTCACTGTGCTGTTTGGTATCATGATGTGTACCACACTGAACATGGACCACAGAAAGCTAAGGAGAGAGCTGTCTCAGGAGATTAGAAAGAAAATGATAGACAAGCATGTTAAAGGTAAAGGCTATAAGACCATCTCCAAGCAGCTTGATGTTCCTGTGACTACAGCTGCACAGATTATTCAGAAGTTTAAGGTCCACAGGACTGTAGCCAACCTCCCTGGACGTGGCTGCAGGAGGAAAATGACAAATTAAAAATTGAAATCATAAAAAAGCGAGACTGGAATTTGCCCAAATCCATATTGACCATTCACAAAGCTTCTGGGAGAATGTTCTTTTTTGTAAGTCACATCAGCTCTATGTTCACAGAAACAAAAATGAAGCATACAAAGAAAAGAACACTGTACATACTGTGAAACATGGAGGAGGCTCAGTTATGTTCTGGGGCTGCTTTGCTGCATCTGAACACAGGGTGACTTGAATCTGTGCATGTTAAAATGTAATTCTGGAGCAGTGTCAGAAAGCTTGGTCTCAGTCACAGGTCATGGGTCCTCCAACAGGATAATGAGCCAAAACACACAGCTAAAAACACCCAAGAATGGCTCAGGACAATCCTGAGTCATTGTCCAGGGAGGACAATGACTCCCTGATCTAAATCCTGTTGAACATTTGTGGAAGGAGCTGAAACATGCAGTCTGGAGAAGACAGCCTTCAAACCTGAGACAGCTGGAGCAGTTTGCTCATGAGGAGTGGGCCAACATACCTGTGGACAGGTGCAGAAGTCTCACTGAGAGTTACAGAAATCACCTGATTACAGAGATTGACTCAAAAGGTTGTGCAACAAAACATTGAGTTAAGGGTACCATCATTTTTGTCCAGGCCTGTTGCAGTATTTTGTTTTTTATAATAATTCTGATAATGCAATGTTTGATTTTCATTAGCTCATGTTTAGTAAATTTTTATATATTTTTACCTTTGTCAATTTCATGTTATTTAATTGACCATGTGGGCTTTTTCTGTCTTTAACAGAAGGGTAACAACAATTTTTGCCACGTCTGTGTCTGCATCGTTCTATAGTTTAACCCTATCAACAGAAACACATCTTTTTATACCTTCTTTAGCCTTCTGAACAGACGGGACATGTTATGTATGTTTTGTTGTACATAATCGTTGTTTTTATGATGTGACATTTACGAGTCTGTTTCTGTTTCAGGAGTCTGCTTCAGGATGGTAAGTTCATTCTTTTAATCATAAACACGCCTGTAGACTCAGGGTCCCTCACTGGGTCTGAATACATGATATAAATCAAAGAATTAATAAATAATAAACAAATTCAATTATATTTCTTCAGTTGCTATATGTTAGGTCAAAGTCACTTGTGGCTGAATGATTGATTTAATTAGATCAATAAAATGCATAAATAAATTAATTTATTCATATTTCAGTAAATTAATAAATAAATAAAATCTTTCCTCTCAGTACACGGAGGATCAGGGTCGCTCTCTGGGTCTCAGCGGTTGGGTGAAAAACACCAGACAGGGAACCGTGATTGGACAAGTCCAGGGATCACATGACCATGTCGAAGACATGTGAGTAAACCAACCAATCAGAGAACAGATACAAGCCCACGCTGACCAATCAGAAAGCAGATATGAGTCTATGCTAACCAATCAGCTGACAGTCAGATGATTGTTCAACTTCTTTATTTGTTTGCATGTTTATTCTTTATGTGCTCGTGTTTGTTCTTCTTGTTTGTTTTTTAAGTTTTTAGTGTTTTCAATTTCTCTTTTGTTTCTGTTTTTTGTTTATTTTTGTTTGACGCTGTTATTTTTGTTTGTTTTCTTAATTTTCCCTGATAGTTCATCTTTGTTCCTTTTTTCACTTTTGTTTGTTTGCTTAGGAAACGGTGGCTGGCGAACGTGGGCAGCCCGAGCTCTCGGATCGATCGGGCCGTCTTCACCAACGAGAGAGACATTTCCAAACTAGAGATCCACGGCTTCTGCACACGCTACTGAGCATGCTCAGTGACCCCACCACACCTATAAGTTAACCTGCTGGAGACAAGTGAATCAATTTAACAACATGAAAAAAATATGAATTACTAAAATTGTTGAAAAATCAGACAACATGAAAGGAAAAAATAAAATTTCAAAAAGAAAAAAGACAGAGATGCACTAATAAAACAATAAAAGCACAAAAATGTTTTTTATACTGTTCATAAATAATGTTTATTTTTGCAATAAAGGCTTTTCATTAGATGAATGAATGTTGTTTTTATTTGCTTCATCTTGAATGTTATTTTTTTATTATAATTTGTAATAATAGTAACCTTAGTTATGTGCAGCACATCAGGATTAATTTAATCCAATGTTAAATGATTCATTTTTGTCAAAAATCCAATCTGATCTTCTGATAATAAAAACAGAGATCTGTGTTTTTGTTTACTCAGATTTATTTTTAAACTTTAACAATACATCTCCTTTCATACGCGTATAAACAACTATCTGCTTTTTTATGTAAACATAAACAATACAGTGTCTTTAAGGGAGTTCATCTCACTGAAAACACATGAGCCAAACATCAGCCAATCAGAGGAGGGGGAGGAGCCACAGCCGTCACAGGTTAGTCCGTTTTTGCCCGCTTCACTGCTCCAGGTAACCTGTCGTGTAACCTGAAACAGACACAGATTACAGGAAATATAGATTCATATATTTATTAGGGGTGTAACGGTACACAAAAATCACGGTTCAGTACATACCTCAGTTTTGGGGTCATGGCTCGGTACATTTTCGGTACAGTATGGGAACAACACAAAACCATTCGCTTGTTTAGCACGTTTATTAAACCAAAAATTAGTCATTATACAAACTGAAAACCAAAATAAATTCAATGTGCTGCTTGGTAATTCCAAGTTAATTTAAATAAATAAACAACAAATGTATGAAATTAAACATAATGAGTTTCTTTTTAAATTCCTGGCCTAAATGTGGGAGGCTGGGTACTTTATACCGGGGCTCAATCACCTTTAGCATGTGTTTAAAAAGTGCATTTTCCACAGCTGAATATGGTCTTAGAGCTGATGCTATAAAAACTCCTGTTTTGGATGCTGTTATCACTTTGGCCCGATCTGAACTGTCTGGGAGAGGCTGCTTGAATGCAGACGGCAGTTGAATTCACAGTATCGGCAAACCGCAGTCGTTTTATCCACCTGTCTTTCTCCGTTGCAATATTTCACCAGGAAGCCAAAGTGTTCCCAAACAGCAGATTTCAGCTACGGGGGAGGGTCCTCAAGCTCCGGTTGGTTGCTAGCAGTAGCCATTGTGCACAATTCAGACACAAGCTCCTGTGGTTACAGAAGCTCTTTGATATTCATCTTCTGATTGGCTCCCCGTAGGACGTCACGTCCACATGATACGTACATGATCCAAGAGCACGAATCACAGACCACTTTCCTCATGAATATCAAAAAGCCTTCCCTCACCACGCCAATCGTAGACGAGTACCCCGTGAATATTGAAGAGCCATGTGCAGCGGCGAACGTGAACTTACTGTACTCGTTCGAATACAGCACTGTACCGAACCAAACGTCCTTTTTGAGTGGTTAGGCACGGATACATGTCCCGTTACACCCCTAATATTTATATTTATTAGATTTTTTTCTGGAAGTTCTGATATTTTAAGTTCTTAAATGTTTTGTTCAAGATCCTTTTTGGTCTTCACCGGCTCTCGTCACTTAGTGATGTGATGTTTTAGAAACAGATGGGCTCATTCCAAAAGCTGAACACTAGATGTCACTAAAATGCTGATTTCTACGCACTGCACCTTTAAATGTTCTGGTGTATTAATGTTATTGTACTTGGTGTTTTTTCTGTTGAAGTGTATCTCGTTCTGTTGCTCTTCACTTACTTCTGCAGCGTGTCCTCCACTCTGGTGCGCACCACATCAATGAAGTGATCGATCTGCGTCTGCACACACAGGTTTGTTAAATGTTATAATACAAAAGATTAAGGTCAGTTAAACCCACCACTGTGGGAATATGAGACATCTGTGGGTTCACAATACAAACTAATACCCGTCATCTGATATGATGGTAATAATTGATTACCTTAATTTTCTCAATTATAACACACACTCACCCCATAATTTCATGATTTTTGCCTGGAAAAACACTGAACTTGATTACCCAAATGTTACCCAAAACCTCACTCTCTCAGATAACTCAAAAATTACGTTTATTTAAAGTTTTAATGAATGAAATTTCATTTTTTTCACAACAAATATCAAACACGATTTTCTCTCTAAATATGCAGAAACATCTTAGCTTCACAAATGCACAATTTCTCAATTTTTGCCGGAACATGCTAACCCGTAGTGTACCGACCAATCACAGAGCAGCTATTTTGGTGTCCCATGCTCACAAGATTGCAGCACCCTGTGTTATGTGTATTTGTAGCGGAAAAGTTCAGCTTTTTACATCAGATGTGCTGCAGTTGCGATGTTGGCGTGACAAAACATTTTAAGTATTTGCTTTTATTCGTGTATAATACGCACCCAAAAATTTAAGGTTATTTAACCTTTTAACTCCCAGCTTAACTTAAAAAAAACATAACATGTCATTGTTTGTTCTGTCAATGTTTTAGGATACAGAAAGAAATACAAACAAATCAAGAGAACCGATACTTTCTTTGAGTGAGATTAAAAGGTTTATAAAGCTAAAAGACAATATTATAATTGCTTTAAATAGTGGACCTTTGACTGATTTAAGCGTGTATATATACAGGTATTCATCAAAAACATTCTTCTGCGTTTGTCAAACTTTATATCTAGTTTAAGATCATTTTTATTGCTATTTTATTTGCATATATAATATATATATATATATATATATATATATATATATATATATATATATATATATATATATATATATATATATGTATGTATATATATATATCTATATATAGATATAGATACATATAGATATAGATATATAGATATATAGATATATATACAGTACATTTTTATTTCACCTGTTCACTTTTAAAACTTTTCCATTCCACACCAAAAAAATATCTGATTTTAGGTTTGTTTGTTGTTTTCTCTGTTCCCTAAAGTGTTAATGGAATTAAACAGAATTTGTTCTGTTTTTTTTTTTTTTTTAACACATAAGATATCCCTGGTTTGATGACCTCTCCTAAATAGTTGATGGTGGAAGTTAAAGGGTTAAAAGCAAAAAAAAAAAAAAAAGTGTGTTATAATTGAGAAATTGTGGTAAATCAGATTTTTGATAAAAAATTAATCTTCATATAAAATACAGATATTTTATTTTTAATGTAAAACAGATTCCTCATTAAACTTTACTCCCTGTCAGCTGTTCGTTACCTTCTTCTTCTGGTAGATCAGCGGAGTCGTGAAGAAAATGATGTCCGCTGGAACCAAAAGAACAAAAATGAGTAAACCAAGAACTAAAAGGATCAAAATTAAAGTTCATGTTACATGAGAGCGTTTAGAGACTCACCGAGGATCAGGATGGTCACGCCGTTAAAGATCGAGCCGATGTACGTCATCAACCACATCGCCCCTGCCAGCTAGAGTATTCATGGAACAGTAGGAGAACATTAAAATAAAATAAAGACACTAAAAAAGGTTTCAAGAAAACTAGGGGGAAAGTTAAGGAACACTTAAAAACAATTAGAAGACTCATAAATCATGGAGATCATGATCATCATCATAATAAGGCACATGGAACACTTCCTGAATTATTTCCTGCACTTTATCTGAATTTTACGTTTAATTAAGTATTTGATTTGTTATTTATTTCTGTTCTATTATCTAATCATCATGGTTCTCCACTTTCCTCGTTCATGCAGTTTAACTCATTATTTATTTATTTAATGTTTAATGTAAAGTATGAAGAAAGAAATTGTTGCCACACTACAGTATTTATGGCCTGACTTAATTTGCAATGCCACTTCCTAGTTGGGCCTTTAAAGACATAAAATTTTGAATTTCATGAGCCAGATATATACTCCGTATTGGATTGTGAGGCTGTTTATTGTTGGCTTGTGAGATGTGCATCAAACTTCAAGCTGATGTCAGGTTAAGTTTCCATTATGACAAACGGCTTTAATCCGACATCAGATGTGACGGGACAGTTAATATAGATACAAATGTATATGCTGGTTCAGACGGTTACATTAATAGTGATTGATGTGATTGTTTATTGCATTGAAATGTGCTTGACACATTTCAATGCAATGACCTTTCTACCTCTGAGGGTTTGGTGGCGTGCGCCTGTCACCAAATTAACACTGCGGAGGGTGCGCTTCGCCTGCGCCGAGAATAGACCAGGTAGGAGCAGGTGAGCTTTCAGCGCACCTTCTGCACTGTTTTTTGGCACACAATTGTCCCTGCGCCAACATGAATCTGTCGGCACCTCCCCCTGGTGAGCCGTCACACCCGTCTAGGTGCAGCGGGTCTACCAAATTGCCAAACTGGCTGCACACTGTGCGGGGTGCGCCAGGCTCTGTGATGTCGTCAGTCAGTGGTAGTTGTAGTTACTCAGTGATACCTGGTGAAATCTGCTCTCCTCAGAAATTTACCAGGAGAACTTGGTGGAGATTGTCTTTGGTAAGGTTCATGTGGTAAATGATACATCTGTATGGTAAGATTTAATGTAAGTCAATAGTCTAGAAATAAAACAAGAAATGAGTTAAGCTAACAACCAAGTCTAACTGCTACGTCACACTGTGGCTTGATATGATTGGTCTGTGAAGAGTGTGAGTGACAGACCGATCGTCCAATCACCAGCTGCAGTTGTTTTTGAAGGTTCTGAAACATTTCCATGGTGGATATATGGCATGGTTACAAGACTGTATCATCTGCATACATCAACCTCATTTATCTTTAGTGGAGCTCCAACACACAAACTTAAAGTCCTCTTGAAGTTGATTTTATCAGGTCTCATACATTCTGCTTTTGAAGGACGGGGACTCAGTGACATTATGAATCGAAGGGGGCATATCCCCCCATACCAAGTGCATCTGCCACATGACCATATCAGTTTCTCCGCTGGTGTTTGCTCCCTCCCTTGCAGTTCTTCTTTGAATGCCTGTGGAAAACTGCAACTGGAAGCACTGATGGCTTTGGGCCATTCGACCAAATCCAGTTAAAAAATCTTCTTCCCACCATCAAATGTCTTTTTTCCCTTTTATTTATTAATTTCCTTTAAATGTACTCTGTACATTTTCTTAGAGTTCTTTTCAAGTGCTTTATAAAATAAAGGTATCATTATTACAATTCTTACAGATCAAAGACATCCAAAAAATTACCTAAACTACCTAAACTAGTAACTAAATTACCTAAAGTTGGGTCATGGTTGGACATCCAATAGACGTCCAGAATTGGTCATGGACCAACAGACCCCTTAATCCTTTCATTCATGAATTATTTAATCACAAAGGAATAATTTTTTAAAATGTTTGATTTTACTTTCAAACAAGTTAAAATCACGGCCAGTTTTTTAGCCTTATATTTTGAGGGAGTTATGCATCTGTCCACTAGGGGTAGGAGAAAAATCGATTCACATAAATATCAGGATTTTTTGTTTGCCGACTTTTAAATCTTTTTTTTTTTTTTAAAAAAACGTTTTTTTCCGAATTTAAATGCTTCATTTTAGTCTGTGTTAATAAGCCACTTTTAAATGCAGTCCAGTCTTTTGAAGAGTGAGTATAAACAGCTGGTTAAAATATATTGCTGAATAAATGCTAAAAACAGACTCATATGTGATGTGTGTTCTTCCTGATAAAGTCTGTATGCATCACCATTGTTCATCTTTTCCACTGGTGTTAAAAAAGCTAATTAAAGATTGCAAAAATTGGCAATATTGTAGAATCACAATTTAAATCGAATCGGCACCAAAAAAAATCGTAAATAATCGAATCAGGAGAAGAGCGTATTGCCCCAGCCCTACTGTCCTCTTCATCACACATTAATGGTATAAATAGTAATTTAGTGAAGCTTAGTAAAGATCCAGAAACACATGTTTATGAGTATATGTATCGATGCTATTTAATCAAACTATTCACTTGAGAATTAAAACAAAATTTAAAATACAAAATACAAAATCGTGTGAAATATGAATACAGGCACAATACCCAATTTACCCTTTGTCAACTTTTCTGGATTTATGATGCAATATCTTGATATGGTAAAAATGTGAAAAGATAATATTTTTTAAAATATGACGCAAGGGTTTGGGAATTTTCCACCTTGTTGTTGGACATGATGCTGCAACCTAAAGGGTGTAAAATTTATTCCAAACATCGGTCTACTGTAGTGGACACCATGCATGAAAGGGTTAAAGACATGATCTATCTGATGTCCAGTGTTTAGTAGGTTACAACTGTAGAGAAGGTCCTCGTAAACTATGGCGCTCACGAGGACCTTCATGATGACAAGTGAGCCGTGGATGATCAAACATACATGGTAGTAGACGTAGGCCCGCCCCTTTTCCCCTCTCGTCTTTGATTGGCTGTTAAACACGACTTGTTTTACCTCCTTTAATCGGCTGATGTTGATTTGACAGACTGCACTGCTTTGATTGGATTTGACTCAGGTTAGGGTGTTAGCATTAGCTGTAAGCACTTAAGAGTTAGCCTAAAGGGTTAGCATCAGTAAGCTAACACATTCTGACCTTCAGAGAGTCCACCAGGTCTTCCACCAGCAGGAGGCGCCGGGTCTGATTACTGAACCAGTTTATGTGGACCAGAGACTGATCAGCTAACTGACGGACCGTCTCCGATGACAGTGCAATGTCCCTGTCCAGCAGAGACCTGGAGGGACGTAAGGGGACATGGACTTGAGCTTCTGTGGTTCCTCTCTTGACTTTCCATCGACTCAAAGCTCTCTAAGTCAAACCTCGCACTCGCATGTTCGTCGACCATCAGTAAACACATCCGGCCTCATGATACGCTCTCTCTGTTTTGGAGAGCGCCTAAGCCGTTTAAAGGGATAAGCCAACTTGTTGACTTACTTACAAGCACATCCGCGGTGGTTTTCACACGCGCTCTGCTGTTATGTTTGTAATTATTTCTTTCAAAAGCTACATGAAGTGTTAATCTTAGTCTAAAAACAGATAATGTAACATAATACAGTAAAAAAGAGTCACAACAAGCACATCGGACAGTTTAGAGTTGCTGAAGAGTTTATTTGATGACTGTGTGCAGAGGCAGGCTAACACTACCCATTGACTCTCAGGGTTTGCGCTAAGCTAATTCGCGATGGGCGAGTTCTGCCCGTCTCTTCCTTGTTATTGAACGCACAGTCAAAAGAATGGTGTCTATCTGCTTTTCATAGACTCGGGAGTGAAACGAGGCACAAAAACAATGAAAAAGTTCACGTTTCCCTTTATATAAAGACTAATAGCTTTTCATCACAGGTGTGTGTTACCTGAATGGATGACCTTCGTCTGATTTCTGGACGGCCTGGATCACAGATTTATAAACCCTGAAGAACAAACACATGAAGACATTAAATCAGTGATGATATCTTTAATTACAGTCATGTGATCAGAGTTCCTGCTGGGTAAGAGGTGCTATATTGCAATATTGTGCAAATATTTTAACAAACAATGTTTTAACTATGGATTATATTTTCATGCACATTTGTCTTGGAAACAAACAGTTCACAACAGGAGTAAATAAATAAATAAATAAATCATAAATCATGTGGACTGACCCCAGAATAAAAGGCTTCATGACCCAGGTCTTTGTCAACAATTCAGCACAGAGTTTTGATTGACTAGCAGCATCATAAGAAGATTGTAAATTTGTCTCTTGGTTGATTATTTATTTGATAAATCAGTTAACTGATTGGCAAGTTAACAGGTTGATTTCATCGAATGAATGATTATTTCAAACTTGAATGGAAAACGTACAGATGTATACGTCTATACAAATCCAACAAAATAAAACATAAAGGTAAGCAAAGGCAATCAACTATTACACCATTTTTATTAATCTTTGCAAGGAAATATTTATGTGCAATGCAACTAGCACTTTATATTCCTAGGTACTCTAGGTTTCACAAATAACTAGAGCTGCAACTATCGAGTATTTTTGGAATTGAGTACTCTGTAGATTATTTCTTCGAGTACTCGAGTACTCTAACAAAATATACTTTTTGTTTTTAAACAAATAAATCAATTGTATACAATGCAACATGTTAGGGCTTTCAAAATGAGCAACCAAATGCTGTTTATTCCTCAGAAAAGGGTTTTTATTTTAACAACTTTCAAAGTTTAAACCAGTACTGGCTTAAAACAAAGCCAATACAATACTGATTTACAAAGCAGTAATATAATTCTGACATTATATTTGTGAAGTGTGTTCTGGAGGGCGTTGTGTAGTTTGGATTGAAATCCTTGATCATGTTCTTAAATCCTGTGTCCTCCACCATGGAAAGAGGACGCATGTCACGTGCTAAGCTACGTGCTAAGCTACGTGCTAAGCTCACTCAGTTTGACATCAGACACACTGCACTGTGTTTTCTTTTCGTCCCTTCTTGTAGTGACCACACACTTGGGACACTCTGTCATTTCTTCTGTGGTCTCTCTCCTTTCTGTGCCTCTCTTTTCTCTTCCTTCATGATTTTACAAGCCGCACAGCAGCGGAGGTAGCAGGCGCGTTGTGCCACAGAAATGACCGTCCGTGTCAAACACTGTGCACTGTATAGTAGTCCAGATATATATTTAAATGTATAATTATATATTAAACAAGGCTTCAAGGCACAAAATTTAATTCGAGGATATTTTGTAATCGAGTACTCGCGAATATTCGAGGAATCGTTTCAGCTCTACAAATGACCATCGCTGGTATTGGATTATTGTAATATGCAATTAAGCATTAGGCAATCAAAATAGCACTTTATATTTTTTGGGCAATTTGCAAAACAATAATGCACTTTACACTTGAGCACTCTGCACTTTAACCAGCCCCTTGGCCTAAATGTTTTTTTTTTTCATGATAATCAACTATGGTTGCTTTGTTTTGTATTGTTTGTTTTTTGTTTTGTTTTTATTGTGTATAAATGTTTTGTACAACACCAACCTGCCAATAGGACTACAGATGGTAATTAGCCACACTGCTATAGTCTCACGTGTTTACATTCATATGTTCATGAACATGTATTGTCCCATTATTTCAAAAATAAACAAATCTATAACAGATTCAGTTCAAAAAGGGTGTAGGGAGAAGTAACAAACTTATCTAACCCCACCCCATTTCCATTTTAAAAATGTCTGACTTAAATTCACACAAAGCAACAACAAGCTCAGACAAATCATAGCAATAACAACACATCACTGGATACACATACCCCTGATGTTACTGATTTTCACATTTTTTTCATTCTGTTTCTGTTTAATATTTTATTTTTAAAGATGAATTTTAACCTGTCTGTTGTTTTACATGATTTCAGTTCATCTCTGCAGCTGCTGAGACACATCACATTTAGTTTGTTCATTTGAGTGCGGGCTTTATAAAACAATTAAATAAGTTATTGTATGGTTTGATCACTGATAAACTGATTGGTTGATTAACTGAAATATTGATTTTTTTAAATAGATTTCATCAGTTTAAAGATGAACTAATTGATTAGTTATTGTCCTAGTCTTTGTTGGAAATGATAAATGATTAATTAAATGATCAATTAACTGGTGGTCTTATTGGAGGTTGAATACATATTTGATTAATTAATGAACTGATTGATATTACATCGTATTGATTAGTGAATTATCTCATTGGTTGCTTTATTGAAGTTTCTTTTATTGATCCATAGATCGATCAACTGGTCAGTTATTTCATTGATCCTCACATTTTTCGTCCCACCCTGAATGTCTCCCTTGTGAACCTTTTTGTTCACTCTGTGGAGTCTGTTCACCTGCCCGTTGGCCCCGCCCCCTCACCTGAACGTGATGGTGATGCAGAGACAGGTGAGCAGCAGGTAGGACACCACGCTGATGACCGACAGGGTTGCCACGGAGAAGAGGACGAGCAGAGAGAAGCCGAACGCCACCGCTGATTTCTTCGGCTCTCTCCAGTGGACCAGCTGTAAGGCTGCAGAGCATGATGGGTAATGTCAGTGAGCTGCAGTGCATGATGGGTAAATTTCAGAGGGCTATGTATTGGACAGCTCCTCTTATGAATTGAACCTTTCCTTAGTTTTATTGCACGAGAACATTGAATAGAAAGGCCTACAGTGCAGAAGGTACCATTTCACAACACAACTACAATAGTACAAAATTCCAACAAACACAAACACAACTGGACCTTTGGACACTTTAACAAATACCAGACTCCATCCAAAAACACTGAAGTGTCCACGGAGCAAACAAAGAGGACAAAACTCGTCCCAAACAGATAACATGAGTGACAGCATCCTCTGTAATGAACTGAAATTTTATGAATCAACATTTTTGCTCAAAAGCCAAAACTTCAAAAACTCCATAAACATCTGGAAATACATCAAAACTAACCAATGACTTATTACTTAAATGTGTTTCTGCATCAGTGTAAACTACTTCCATTTATTTGTTTATTTTTTATATAATTATTTTTACTTTTTTCCAAAGATTTAACAAAGAAAAGGAACTCATATAATCAGAATTCACAGAATTAAACAGGACACCAGTTTGAGACCAATATAAAGGCCTAAAATTTCAACCACAAATCAGACAAAAATATTTGTATACATGTAAAATTAACTAAAAAAAGAAAAAAAAACAGAATGTGACGACATTAAACATTAGACATGATCATCATTATGCAACATCAAGTTCATTTTTTAACATTAAAAAGTTTAGCAAAAGTTCCCAAGTCTTGTCAAACACATTCCTCTGTCCTCGATGTAAATGTTGTGGGAAAACTTATGAACTTGCAAGGTTTAGGTTCGTACTTGAAATGAAGTGTAACTTGAAAAAAAACAACAATATGATATGAATTTATCCCAATCTCAAAACAGTTAAACTGGAGTTTATTTTTACAGTGTAATGTTATATGTGTCTCGATCTATAAACAGTTAGACGTCTATTTTACAGTGTAATGTTATATTTATCTTATTCTATAAACAGTTAAACTGGAGTTTAATTTTACAGTGTAATGTTATATTTATCTTGATCTATAAACAGATAAACTGGAGTTTAATTTTACAGTGTAATGTTATATTTATCTTGTTCTTTAAACAGTTAAACTGGAGTTTATTTTTACAGTGTATTCTTATATTTATCCTGATGTATAACCAGTTAACTTAGAGCTTATTTTCACAGTGTATTCTTATATTTATCCCATTCTATAAACAGATATACGGGAGTTTGTTTTTTACAGTGTAATGTTATATTTATCTAGATATACAAAGAGTTAAACCGGAGCTTATTTTTACAGTGTAATGTTATATTTATCTTGATTTATAAACAGTTAAACTGGAGTTTATTTTTACAGTGTAATGTTATATTTATCTTGATTTATAAACAGTTAAACTCGAGTTTATTTTTAAAGTGTAATGTTATATTTATCTTGTTCTTTAAACAGTTAAACTGGAGTCTATTTTTACAGTGTAATTTTATATTTATCCCGACCAATAAACAGATAAATTGGAGTTTATTTTTACAGTGTAATGTTTTATTTATCCTGATGTATAACCAGTTAAACTGGAGTCTATTTTTACAGTGTAATGTATTTATCCTGATGTATAACCAGTTAACTTAGAGCTTATTTTCACAGTGTAATTCTTGTATTTATCATTCTATACAAACAGTTAAACTGGAGCTTATTTTTACAGTGTAATGTTATATTTATCTTGATTTATAAACATTTAAACTGAAGGTTTTTTTTTACATGGTAATGTTTTATTGATCTTAATCAATAAACAGTTGAACTGGATTTTTTTCACAGTGTAATGTTATATTTATCTCAATCTATAAAAGTTAATCTGAAGTTTGTTTTTACAGTGTAATGTTATATTTATCGTGATTTATAAAAAAGTTAAACTGGAGTTTATTTTTACAGTGTAATGTCATATTTATCTCAATCTATTAACAGTTGAACAAGTTTATTTTTACAGTGCAATAATTTCTAGCGGGGCCAAAGTGGGCGGGGCCTTGTTGCGGACTGATAACAGCACCCTTAGATCAGAGGGGATCAGCTGATCAGAAATATGTGTGACCTTTGACCACATGATCGGGTCATGTGACGTATGAGCAGATTAGCTATAAGCAGCTTATTAAGGACTTGGTCAGCTGACTGTTAGCAGTGCGCGACACAAAGAGCCCTGTGTGTCACACAGCTAATTAGCATGGCAACGAGTTGGCTAACAGACTGATTACCCCACATACCGAGGACCAGCGCCGCTATCGCTAATCTGATAATCATGGCTCAATAATTCATCAGACACACTCCTGTATGTCACAATTAGCGGTACAGACGGTTGACCAATCACACGCACCCTCATGTAGGTCAAGTTTCTGCTATTAAATCCGTCCCGCCATCCGTTGGCGAGATGACTCTGAAAGTTTAGGATGGATTGTGATGACATTTTCAGAGAGTAACTCGCTAAGGTCTACGCTCTCAAATGACGTTAGTATGGGGTCAGGATTATATAAACGCTAATACGTAAACATAAACTTATAAATACAAGCATAAACATAAAGCGTCACAAAAAACATGCTCAGACTAAAGGTCGCTCATAAAAAGGTTTATTTAAATAGCTTTTATCTTTAGATAAATTAATTATTAATCTAACTCAAATAAATTCAAGGGAGGGTTAAGTTTTCTTTAGAGCTTGATGCTACATGCTAACAGCTAACATATAAGCTAATGGCCCAGTAATACAGCGCTTTGCCTCTTATGGTTGTGCTAATGACATGCTAACATCAGGCTAACAACGACCGGTCAACAGCATATGGAAAAATGCTAAAAACGGGCCTTTCAGCTAGCCAACAAGATGCTAACAAGTGTGATTAGCGTGTTAGCTCATCCTAAACTGGTATTTGCCCTTTAATTTGATTGTTAAATGTAAATATTTATTTGTGCAACTGCAGCAGAAAGCTCTTACATCCTCATAACTGTTTTTATCGTTGACCGTTGACCTTCCTTTAAATCAACGATATAAGCTGATCTCAGGTGAGGGGATTGTTACCATGGCAACGGTTGAAAAAGAACAATCACAAACACCATCAGATTTAAGTCAGTGCATTTAGATGAGTTTAACATCATGAATGAGCCAATCAGAGAGCAGCAGGCTCAGTCACAGCAGAGCAGGTGAGTGTTACCTGAGTGAGAGAGGTCCTTCAGCGACGTCGACGAGACGACGTGATTGGTCGACGCCTCGGAGCTGCTGCTGCTGCTGGTGGAGTCGGCCATCTTTAACCTCCGAGAGAGAGAGAGAGTGTATCAGCCCGAGTGTGTCTGCAGAATGACCCCTGCTCTGAGGGAAACCACTGAGCTGTCTCAGGGGGCGGGGCTTCGAGCAAGGGGCGGGGCTTCGAGCAGGGGGGCGGGGCTTCAGGCTGAAAAATGTGGGATAAAAAAAGAGGAAAATAACATTAACCCACTCTCCTATGAAGTGTCTGCAGAACTTTGGTCAACATTTGGGACAATAAAAAAAAATATTGACTATAAATTATAAAATAAATGTGATTTAACAGCTCAGGCAGCAAAATATTTTTGTATATTAAGTTTAATTTGTTTATTACTCTGCTTGTTACAGCAGTGACCTACACTCACAATCAGAACTGTTATTTATGGCCAAGTTCATTTGCACATACAAAGAATTTGACTTGGTAAATTGGTGCAAAACAATCAACACAGAACTAGAATAAGAACTCAACTTTATTTATAAAGCACTTTAAAAACAATCACAGCTGAAACTAAGTGCTGTACATGAATAAACAAGACATACAACAATTTAAAACAACGGATAAAATAAAGCAGGTTTAAACACTAAAAGAGATGTTCTTTTTTTTTTTTTTTTTTTTTTAAACAATTTTAAATAATAAAACAAGTAACTAAAAACAAACCATGAAAAGGGTTAAAAGCCAAGGAATAAAAATAAGTTTTACGGAGAGTTTTAAAAATATAAATAAAGTGTTGTAATAGGTAGAAAATAATGCAAAATCGATGTGGTACATACCAAATACATACAAAATATAAAACAAACAACACAAAAATTCATAAGATCCCAACAATATTCTTGTTTCAGGAATGTGAAACAAGAATATTTTAGAAATATAAATTAATAAATACATTATCATTTAAAGATAAAAAGTAATTTAGTTTCTTGATAAGACCAAAACTGTATATTATATAAATTAAAGACACTTTGGAGAGCTGTCCTACCAAACACTTCAACTTTCACACTTCTTTATCAACTCAGTGTTATTACTTATAATATTTTTTAAATTATATCATGCACATAATTTCCACACTATTTAAAGACAAAAGTTTAAAGCCTTGAGAGAGCGGGTTTAAACAACAGCTACAGGGGCAAACAAACATTAATTTTTTGAATTGTGGGTCATGATATATCTTAAATTAAGGGAATACTTTTATTTGTATTTTATATAGTGTAGCATAACTGAAGGCCAGAATAATAATAAACAAAATTAAAATGATAATTAAAAAGCATGACATTCATATATGTTTTACTTCATGCAAATAAATCCAAAATAAATGCCCTGAATGTAGCACACTTTTACAATATTTGAACCCTTTAGCTCCCAGCTCAACTGTTTGGCAGAGGTCAAAAAATTCAGGAATAATAAATATGTAAAAAAATCATTTCTTAGGAAATGGAAGAAACTGCAAACAAACCAAAACAAATGATATTCTCTTTGTGAGGGATTTAAAGGTTCAAAAAGCTAAAAGTTACTAAAAGTTAGTATTATCTTTTTTCAGTTTCATTGGTTGCTACTTTATATACAAACTTTTTAGCCTTTTCTGATGAAATTTATCCCAAATATTTGTGCATTTTATGTCATCACATTATCAAATATTAACTCTTTAAACCTTTAAATCACACACCAAGAAAATATCCGGTATTTGGCTTGTTTGTAGTTTCTCTGTTTCCTGACATGTTGTCTCTGTTTTTTTTTTCTTTTTAACTTTGTGCAAATAATCAAAAAAATCTAAATTTGACAACAGCAACATTATTATAATTCTAACACTTGTCTGAGGTAGAATCCGTACCAAAGCAAAATACTTTTGTATCCGGATACAGCATTTGAGTATCAAACCTTTTTCAACCCTGCTACATACATAAATAGTAAATGGGAATGTTTTATTTGTATTTTATGTTGTACTGATATATTTAAAATCCTTTAAACTGCTTATCAACCTCTTAACTAACAGCTCAACTGGTAGTTAAAGTTTTATAACATCCTATGGAGAAATGAAGGAGATGAAAACATGTTACTTTAATAAAAATAATAAAGCTGCACCAATATTTTTCTCATTGGTTGATCATGAGCTGTGGTAACAACCACTGAAGCTGGAAAAGGACAATCAGAGTTACAAGAATAAAGTTTATAAAGATCATAATAAGATGAGTGACAGGCTGGTTTGATGCCCTCAGACTGTGAATATTAATAAATATATGAAACATAAATCAGAGAGCATGTTTTAGGCTCATGACCTCAGGATGTCCCTTCTGCAGATCCATGTTCACCCTGTTATTAAACAGCTCAAATGTTTTTGCAAACAGAATCACATAAAAATGGGACTTTTTCACCAATTTGAGGGAAAACAACTTTAGAATATAAACACAAGTCGAGTCAAAGTTTAAAACAACCTAAGTGGACTGAAGTGCTGTACAGGGGTGCAGGATAATCTTTCATACACTTAATAATAATAAAAACAGTTCTGATAACAAAAACAGTAACAGAACAAAAATTAGCCCAGCATTAAAAACGCATATATAAAAAAAGAAATAAAATATAAAAACAAAAACAAAGATTAAAAGAAGATAGGTACGGAAGCCCTAAAAGGCCATGGTTTTTCCATGTTTTTAAGCACCGTTTTCTCGTGATAACGACTTATTTATGTCGTTTTCCCCTGATAACGACTTATTTATGTCGGGATGTCGAGAAAACAAGCGTCGTTATCCTGAGATAACGACATAAATAACTTGAGATCTTGGGAAAATGGCTGAACTTAAGTCGTTATCACGAGAAAACGGTGCTAAAAAAAACGTGAAAAAACGTGACCTTTTAGGGCTTCCGTAGGATAGGGAAGAAAAGATAAAGAATAAAATATAACAGAGCTAAAAGCCAAGATTACTCTTCTGGCATATAAGAGACACAATCTTAAAGCCTGCAACAAAAAGAAAATTAAAAACAGACAGGGGGGAAAATTCTGTGAGGGTGATTGTGGGGCATTTCAAATATTTAGAAACACTTTATAATTTAATGGATGGAGCAGAAAACCTCCTCTAATTCTACACCGTTAATTTATAATTATAAATATAATGAATTGAATATTCTGCCTGATAACGCCTGGCTGTTTGTGGCTGTAGTTACCTCTGTCGGCCTGCAGGGGGCGGCAGTGTCTCACTGTTACCACGAGCTGAGGCGGAACTTTTGTCACGGTGTGTGTTTCTATCCGGGGACTCTAGAGCACGTGCAGCAGTGCATCTCTGCTCTCTCAGGTGTGTTTACAGTAAACGTCGGCGTGTTTGATGTTTCTTCACCTGTAGACCACCGTCAGTTGTGAATTACCCAGAGTTCTTTGCAGGCTCGGTGAGTAAACAAACCGGAAATGAAGCCTTCGTCCTGGAACAGCGGGTCGTCTTCGTCATGTCCTGTTTCAGGTTTGATCATTCTGTCTGTTAGGGCTGAACAATTCATCACAAATTAGATTAAATCATTATGGCTTGTTGCAATTTTAAAATCACAGAAGGTTCAATATTTTTATCCCAAAATGTGTTGAACATTTTGGCATTGTGATGTTTTTTACAATTTCATGCCTATTTTTTTTTTTTACCTTTATTCATACACTTTTTTCCCACTTTTGGACCATTTTACCTTTTTTAACCCAGTTTTAACAACTTTATGCCTATTTTGCCCCCATTCATCTTTTTTTGGCCACTGTCAGAACCATTTTTACATGGTTTTTGAAATTTTACTTCAAATTTAATTCCCAATTTTCCTGCCATAATCAATTCTCCTGAGCCACTTTCGGATTTTTTTGCCAATTTTTCCCCATTTTTTTTGCCACATCATACCTATTTTGTACCTATTTATTTACCTTTTTCTGCTTTCATACCATTTTTACCCAGTTTTTACAATTTCATACCTATTCTGCTTCTGTTCTTCACTTCTCCACTTTTTCTCAAATCTTGTATCCTCAGATTAATTTAATGTCATATTGGTTTTACTATAAAAAGATAAACTGCTTATGTTTGTTTAAGAATACATAAGATGAGGAACATTAAAACAATATTGGGGGAAAAAAACGCAATTAGATTATTTTCTCAAATCGTTCAGCCCTAGTGTCCTTAAAGGAGACATATCATGCTTGTTTCTCCTTTTCACTATACCAGACTAGGATGCCTGTAAAGCATTTCTGCCCTCAGTGCAAGTCATTTAGTTCCTTCATTGCCCCACAATAGCGTTCTCAAAATCCTCATTTTAGACCATTACCAAGGTCTTGTTGAAACGCTCGGATCTGAGGATGACCTAAAGTTACCTCGCAACGTCACAGCCCTTTGTCCTCTGATTGGTCAGTTCTATCGGGGGCTGAGCCAGCCTGTCCTTCTTCTTCTACTGTATTTACATGATTTAATACTTACATATAATATAATAAATTTGAAAACAAGACCGTACACCCCCTTAATTTTCAAAAAATGAGATATTGTATTTTTTTTGATATCCTAGAATGAGATTTGATGCCTCTGAAAATAGGTCATTGTGAGATGTCCGCGAGATTTCAAACGTCATGACGACACGAGGTACATTTCTGTTTATTGGAGTAATCTGATAAAACACTTCCTCCTCTGTGATGTCCGTTAGCCACAAAACCGTCACCGAGGAACACATCCACCAGCATAGGTATATAGGTCCCTCACTCACACTCACTCATTACCAGCTCTGGCCTGTAGGGGGACTCAATCTGTGATCGCTGCTTGGCGTGCGGAAAATACAGTAGAAGAAGAAGGACAGGCTGGCTCTACCCTGATAGAACTGACCAATCAGAGCACAAAGGGCTGTGACGTTGTGAGGTAACTTTAGGTCATCCTGAGATCCGAGTGTTTCAACAAGACCTTGTTAATGGCCTAAAATGAAGATATTGAGAACGCTATTGTGGGGCAATGAAGGAACTAAATGACTTGTACTGAGGGCAGAAATGCTTTACAGGCATCCTAGTCTGGCATAGTGAAAAGGAGAAACAAGCATGATATATCTCCTTTAAATCTTCTGCAGAAAATAATTCGAAATAATCGATTTAATGGATTTTTTCCCCAGCTCTAATTTGCTAATGTGATGACATAAAAATGAATATTTGGGACAAAATCTATCAGAAAAGGCAAAAATGTTTGTAAATAAAAAAGCCATTAAAATACTAAAAATAGATGATGCTGTGTTTGACCCTAAAATGTTGATGAAGAACAGATTTTATGTAAATAAATCATCAGTGAGTGGTTCAGTGTGTAAAATAATTATGGTAATACTAATAAAAATGTTCAGCTTTTTGAACCTTTAAATCCCACACAAAGAGAATATCAGTTTTTTTCTGTATCCTAAAAGATCAATGGCTTTTTTTTTTTTTTTTTTTGACATATTAGATATCCCTGAATTTATTGACCTGTGCCGAACAGTTGAGCGGGGAGTTAAAGGGTTAAAATAAAACACCACAGGGGAGAGTGGGGTAAACTGAGTGGGTAAGGTGACCCGCCCCTTATCGATCCTCCCTGCCTCCGTTGAAGAGGAGAATAAACGGTTTGTACTTTTTAACACAAAAACTTTTTTCATGGTCAAAGTAAATTTTCAGCATGTCTGACATTTTTTTGGTTTATATCAAATCAAATTTATTCAGGTCTAACATGGTGTTTTATACATTTATACAGACCTGATCAAAATCTTAAAGGAGACATATCATGCTGATGCATGATTTAATACTTACATATAATATAATAAATTTGAAAACAAGACCTTTCACCCTCTTAATTTTCAAAAAATGAGATATTGTATTTTTTCTGATATCCTAGAACGAGATTTGATGCCTCTGAAAATAGGTCATTGCGTTAGCCACAAAACCGTCACCGAGGAACACATCCGTCCGGCAGGGGTATATAGCTCCCTAGCTCACACTCACTCATTACCAGCTCTGGCCTGTAGGGGGACTCAATACGCACTCACTGCTTTGAGCCTGCCGGAAAATACAGTAGAAGAAGAAGGACAGACTGGCTCAGCCCCCGATAGAACTGACCAATCAGAGCACAAAGGGCTGTGACGTTGCGAGGTTACTGTAGGTCAGCCTTAAATCCGGACGTTTCAACAAGAGCTTGGTAACGGCCTAAAATGAGGATTTTGAGAACGCTATTGTGGGGCAATGAAGGAACTAAATGACTTGTACTGAGGGCAGAAATGCTTTACAGGCATCCTAGTCTGGCATAGTGAAAAGGAGAAACAAGCATGATATGTCTCCTTTAAGTTTTTTGTTGTTGTTGGAAAAAGATGAAAAAAAGTGTTCTTAAGACAAATTGAAAAGTGATGCAATGACACATTTCAATAAAAAGAGAATAAAAAAAACAAATGTGGCTCCATTTTAAATAAATATTTGCATCACTGATTTTCTCACCTGTGTGCTCCATTTGTATAAACACAGTTTGTGTGTCTCCAGGTGAAGGCCCATGATGCCTTGCAGCTGGTCTCTGATTGGTCCGCTGCAGTGGATCCGTTACGTGAACAAAGAGGTGAAGGTGAAGGCGGGAAAAGACGAGGAGCACCGGGGCGTGCTGTTCACCGTGGACCCCGTCAGCGCCAGGTAACTCACCTGAGTCTGTTAGCCGCTACAGAGCAGGTTAGCTTAGCCGAACCAGCGCCTGTTTACACCTGAATACAGAAGATAAAACAATTAACACAGAGAGAATGTTTCAGAGTAAAGACGGTCAGGAGATAAACTTATGTTAAAGACGGAGAGGCTGTGATCAATCAGAGGACTGTTTAGTAACACTTTACTTTAGAGGTCCGCAAATTTTATTGCACTTAGGTAATAATTAGACAAAGTTTTTTCTTATTTCTTTGAAATTACCCCCGAAATCTCATGAGAATTTGGTGAAAATTAGCCCATAACTTCTTTAAAATAATGTCCACATTTACTGTCACAAGTCAGAATTGGTAGGTTACTGTTTTTCCAGGTTCTTTGAAATGTACTCCAAATTGCAAAGTAAGAAGGTGACGATTAGCAAATTTATTTGAAATTAAATCACAACCCACCACAAAATGTTTTTAGAAGTATCCCAACATGTCTGATATGTCCAGAGAAGCAGGTGATAAATAGCTGCTTAGTTCTTGAATACAGAAGTTAGGTTTCTTTGTTTCCTGTGATAATTACCTTTGAAATGTTGAGAGAATAATTCAGTTTCCCAATAAGCAATTGATAGTTAGCTATTTGTTAATTTCACCAAGTTCTTTAGTACCAAGTTTGTTGATATGCATGATTGAGATCACATGCATAGAAATGAATGATATACCTTTATGATTAGGCTTATAATCATAGTTTTGTGGTGGGTTGTGATTTAATTTCAAATAAATTTGCTAATCATCACCTTCTTACTTTGCAATTTGGAGTAAATTTCAAAGAACCTGGAAAAACAGTAACCTACCAATTCTGACTTGTGACAGTAAATGTGGACATTATTTTAAAGAAGTTTTGTTCTAATTTTCACCAAATTCTCATCAGATTTCAGGGGTAATTTCAATTAAATAAGAAAAAAACTGTCTCATTATTACCTAGTGCGATGAAATTTGCAGACCTCTAAAGTAAAGTGTTACCAACTGTTTTTATTATTAATAATTATCATTAACTGTATTATTAACATTTAATAATATTTTAGTGAAATCTTATATTTGATTATAAACACATATTTAAACTGGTCAGTGGTGATGTAAATATGATCATTTTAATAAAATAACAACAGTCATATGTAGCACAAAAAAAATATATCCCAATCATGATTTACATTATATATTACATTATATAATTGTTTTATCAAGTGGTGAAATAAATCAAATGTATGAAAGTCTGATATCTGAAGCTGTTGAAATGGTTCTGATTCATGTTGTCAGAAAGTCTGACTCACTTATGCACGCAGATCATTTAAAGATTAACAAAACTTTTATGATTTAAGATCATTGGTATGTTTGCCTTTTAAATAAAACATAGAACAGGATTTAATCAACATTTATGACTTTAAACTGTGAATGATCCTTTTACAGATTAAACCACGGTCTAAGATCACTGAGAGTTTTATATTTGTACATTTAAATATTAATTTTTATTCACATTCCCCAGAGGAGGTTTGATGAGGGATGATTTTTCTTTTTCCTTAGTGAATGATCGTCATTTAATAAAATAGAGATCATTCTCTGTTAGCAACATCACTCAAAAAGTTAGGGACAGATTTTGATGAAATTTACAGAAAATGTCCGAAATGAGACGAGGAACAAATGATTAGATTTTGGGAGTGATCAGCATTTGTGCATATTACTCCATCAAAAACAGTCAGGGGATTTGGAAAAAAATTCAGGACAAGTTTCCAACAGGTTCTACAAGATATCACAGACTGATCTGGATCTCTGCAAAATTCCAGATTCTCTGATCCAGAACAAGAAAAATTTAGATATCTTTGGAATTTTCGTCACAGCAAGGGAACAAATAAAGACATAGACTTGAAATAAACACCAAAATATAGCCAAGATACTGTGGAATCTGGAGTGTTCAGTCTGATTTGTTGTATCTTCAAAAACTTTGGAGCTAGATCCAGAAGAAAACCGCCATGACGAAAAATGTGATGCTGCTTATCACACTTTTATCATTATTTATAATAAATGAATTAATAATAAATCAGCTGACCACGGTCTAATTGTTCTGTAATAATTAAATTGATTATTGATTTTTCAACATCTGTGTTTTTGTCTTTTCACTCCAGTGTTTCCTAAAACAATCATCAAAAGGTGATGAGAAAGATCTCAGACATGGTAAACGTTAGATTGTCTAAGAAGAAAAAGAAAATTAATTTTAAATCTTTTAAACAAATGTGAGACTCATTTTTAAAAATGAGCTGATGATATTAAAAAAATAGAATATATAAACGCCCAGCTGATGGTTTAAATCATCTTAATTTTAAGTGTCCTCTCTGTCCATCTGATCTCAGGAGGCCTGTTATGTGTCTGGTTTTCAATGTGGACCTGGTTTTTCTGTTGCAGTCTGGTTCTGGTGGACTTCAGGGGGGGCGGAGCTTCAGTAAAGCTGGTGATGGGTCACGCCGTGCAGGAGGTCCAGGTCCTTCAGGAGGCGGACCCTGACACCACGGAGAGACTCCAGACCTCCTTTATGGCCCAGCAGCCCGGGACCCTAGACCCCAAAGTCCAGACCAGCACCAGGAAACGGGTCCAGAGGTGGCTGAAGAAGAACCTGGTCCCCGTAGAGGAGGAGGGTCCAGATCTGCGGGTGGCCGGGATTCTGACCATCTCACCCCCGTATGGACCTGAGGACTGCCAGAGCTCAAACCAGATCATTCTGGACCGCATCCAGAGGCTGATCCAGAACTGCCCGGACCAGCTGGAGTCTGATCCAGAGACTGACCCAAAACCGACCAGAGAACTGATCCAGTAGGACTTCAGAGGGCCGGGTCCGTTTGGGCAGTTCACGGCCTCAAACCAGCAAAAAAAAAAAACACTTTAAAAATTCACTTTTTTTTTTAAATGTTTTTTTTTTTTTCAAATTTTGTTAGCAAAATAAAAATGAATCGATTCACTAAAGTGTTCAGCTGTTTTATTTTGAAGGTCTTGAAAACATCAGATGTTTTATTTTGAAGGTCATTTAAAATATCCACTTGTTGATATGCATCGAAAAGCATCTGATATTTTATTTTGAAGATCTCTTTGAAACTCAGATTACTTTATTTCATTTCCAAAATACCTGATGTCTCAATAATGAAGTGCCAAAAGACTCAGATTACAACAGAAGTTCAAAAATACTCAGATTACTTTAAGTTAGATACTCAAACACTCACATCATCGACAGATAAACAGGTGAAGAAATACAGGTGTGCAGGTACATCCCTACATTCAGACTTAAAATAATCATTACAACATACAGCTTGTTTTAAATGATAAATTACATCAGACATTCTAGTTGTTTTATCAAGTGGTGAAATATATCAAATGTAAGAAATTCTGATATTAAAGTTAATAATTTGATTTAATTTCAAGGCAAAAAGTCTTTTTTACATTTTTAATATTTCTCTAAAGCTGTCAACATGGTTCTATTTGTTAATATTAATTTAATTCATGTCAGCAAGTCCGACTCACTTATGCACGCAGATCATTTAAAGAATAACAAAACTTTTAGGATTTAAGATCATGACCAAGTTTGTCTTTCAAATAAAATATATAACATGATTTAATCAACATTTACGACTTTGAACTGTGAATTTTTCCTGCAGGCTTTTCAGATTAAACAATGGTCTTATCTTACTGAGAGTTTTATACAACCCCAAAACCAGTGAAGTTGTCACGTTGTGTAAATTGTAAATAAAAACAGAAAACAATGATTTACAAATCCTTTTCAACTATTCAATTAAACTTATTCAATTGAATACACAGCAAAGACAAGATACTTCATGTTCAAACTGAGAAACTTTATTTTCTTTTGCAAATAATCATCAACTTAGAATTTAATGGCAGCAACACAATGCGAAAAAGTTGTCACAGGGTCATTTTTACCACTGTGTTACATCGCCTTTCCTTTTAACAACACTCAGTAAACGTTTGGGAACTGAGGAGACCAATTTTGAAGCTTTTCAGGTGGAATTCTTTCCCATTCTTGCTTGATGTACAGCTTAAGTTGTTCAACAGTCTGGGGTCTCCGTTGTTGTATTTTCACGGCTTCATAATCGCCACACATTTTCAATGGGGGACAGGTCTGGACTACAGGCAGGCCAGTCTAGTACCTGCACTCTTTTACTCTGAAGCCACGCTGTTGTAACACGTGCAGAATGTGGCTTGGCATTGTCTTGCTGAAATAAGCAGGGCGTCCATGAAAAAGCGTTGCTTGAATGGCAACATTTGTGCTCCAAAACCTGTATGTACCTTTCAGCATTAATGGTGCCTTCACAGATGTGTAAGTTACCCATGCCTTGGGCACTAATACACCCCCATACCATCACAGATGCTGTCTTTTGAACTTTGCGCCTATAACAGTCCGGATGGTTCTTTTCCTCTTTGGTCCGGAGGACACGACGACCACAGTTTCCAAAAACAATTGTAAATGTGGACTGGTCAGACCACAGAACACTTTTCCACTTTGCATCAGTCCATCTTAGATGAGCTCGGGCCCAGCGAAGCCGGCGGTGTTTCTGGGTGTTGTTGATAAATGGCTTTGGCTTTGCATAGTAGAGTTTTAACTTGCACTTACAGATGTAGACGAACTGTAGTTACTGACAGAGGTTTTCTGAAGTGTTCCTGAGCCCATGTGGTGATATCCTTTACACAGTGATGCCGGTTTTTGATGCAGTACCACCTGAGGGATCAAAGGTCACCGGCATTCAATGTTGGTTTTTGGCCTTGCCTCTTACGTGCAGTAATTTCTCCAGATTCTCTGAACCTTTTGATGATATTACGGACCGTAGATGATGAAATCCCTAAATTCCTTGCAATAGCTGGTTGAGAAATGTTGTTCTTAAACTGTTGGACAATTTGCTCACACATTTGTTCACAAAGTGGTGACCCTCGCCCCATCCTTGTTTGTGATAACTGAGCATTTCAGGGAAGCTGCTTTTATACCCAATCATGGCACCCACCTGTTCCCAATTAGCCTGTTCACCTGTGGGATGTTCCAAATAAGTGTTCGATGAGCATTCCTCAACTTTCTCAGTCTTTTTTGACACTTGTGCCAGCTTTTTTGAAACATGTTGCAGGCTTCAAATTCCAAATGAGCTAATATTTACAAAAAATAATAAAGTTTCTCAGTTCGAACATTAAGTATCTTGTCTTTGCTGTGTATTCAATTGAATATAAGTTGAAAGGGATTTGGAAATCATTGTATTCTGTTTTTATTTACAATTTACACAATGTGCCAACTTCACTGGTTTTGGGGTTGTATTTGTAAATTTAATTTTTTTTTATTCGCGTTCCCCCAGAGGAGGTTTGTAGAGGGATGATTTTTCTTTTCTGAGTGAATGATCGTCCTCTCTGCCTGAATAAAGAAAATCAGCAGCTGTTTGTCACGATGTGTCGATTCCTGAAACATTAAAAAAAAAAAACAAAGTTCAGCAGAGAAACTTTGGAGAGACATTAGTAACCTTTTCAAAGTAAAAGCACAGATCATTTTAAGCTTTTACTTTGAAAGTACATAGGAAGTGTGGACATATCAGGTTTGTACTTACCGAACAGAAACAGCCGTGTTGGATAAAGCAGGAAGTGACGTCCGACACCAAAGTTCATCAGTAAAACTTAGAAACAAACTCTGATATGAGAATTATTAGAGACACAAAATGACAAAAGACCGAAGTCAGACCTGAGACATTTAAACTGATCTCCTATTGGTCAGAGAGTCATTGACAAAAACCCTGCCAATTACCGATTGGTCAGAGAGTCATTGACAAAACCCTGCCAATTACCGATTGGTCAGAGAGTCATTGACAAAACCCTGCCGACCTGCAATTAGCCAGAGAGTCATTGACAAAAACCCTGCCAACCTGCAATTGGTCAGAGAGTCATTGACAAAAACCCTGCCAACCTGCAATTGGTCAGAGAGTCATTGACAAAAACCTGCTGACCTGCGATTGGTCAGAGAGTCATTGACAAAAACCCTGCCGACCTGCAATTAGTCAGAGAGTCATTGACAAAAACCCTGCTGACCTCTTATTGGTCAGAGAGTCATTAACAAAACTCCTGATGAGCTCTGATTGGTCAGGAAGTCATTGACAAAAACTCTGCTGACCTCTGATAGGTCAGACGGCTGTCAACAGGACCAATATAACCAGTGGTAAATCTGGTCCAGGGTTCAAACCCCTTGGTTCTGGACCTATTGTAGGACTATGGACTAGTCTTGTGGGATCCAGATCAGAGTGAGAGTAAAAAAATAATACTCAAATACTCTAGTACCCTGGTCTTCAACGGTCTGTAGCAGACTGTGGTGGATTATAGTGTAATGGACTATGGTGGACTGTACAGGTCTGTTGTGGATAAAGGTGGTCTGTAATGGACTATGGTGGACTGTAAGGGTCTGTTGTGGATTATAGTGGTCTGTAATGGATAATGGCGGACTGTAAGGGTCTGTTGTGGATTAAGGTGGTCTGTAATGGATAATGGTGGACTGTAAGGGTCTGTTGTGGATTAAGGTGGTCTGTAATGGATAATGGTGGACTGAAAGGGTCTGTTGTGGATTAAGGTGGTCTGTAATGGATAATGGTGGACTGAAAGGGTCTGTTGTGGATTAAGGTGGTCTGTAATGGACACTGGGGGATTGTAAGGGTCTGTAGTGGATTATGGTGGTCTGTAATGGACAATGAGGGACTGTAAGGGTCTGTCGTGGACTATAGTGGATGATAGATTGTTTTTATGGTCTGTTGTGGATTAAAGACAGTAGACCTGGTTCTGGTTTTGTTCCCTTGTTTTATTTGGAGGATCTGGCACAGTATCCCTGTGGTCCTGGTCCTCAGAGTCCAGCAGCCTGAGGCCACATCAGTCAATTTTCAGAATAAAAGCACATGATCTGCCTTTTATTTTGACAGTTCAGAAAAGATCAGAGCATCCTGACCGGTCCGTCTCCCTCTGATCCAATCAGCTGTAGTGTTTCAGTTTTTGGCCCCACCCCTTAAACAGGCTGTCCTATCAGCTCCCCCCGTTCAGGGAGTTCTGTTGTCCAATCATAAGGCAGGGGGCGTGTCCAGCAAGGGGGCATGGCTTAGGGACTCCCTCTTGTAGGTCTTTGGGGGAAGTTTGGGGACGCCATGTCTGGGGGGCACTGGAGGCCCATCCAGGGGGAGAAGGGGGAGGGGCGGGGACGGCAGAGGCATCTTCTTTGTGGTGGGGGCAGGACTTTGGATGATGGCGGTAGTGATCGGTGGAGAGGAGGCGATGGGGGCGGAGGTAACACAGGGGAGGGACGAGGAGGTGGGGGGGGGAAGAAGGCCTGAGGCAGCAGGTCACAGGCGGCCCTGAGGGGGGGCAGGAGGTGCAGGGGAGCTGAGGGGCTCTCGGGGAGGGAGGGAGGGGGGGCTGTCTGGGGGCGATGACGACAACGACGAGTAACGAGGGGGGTGGAGCTTACAGGTGGGCTGACGAGGGGGCACCGCAGGGGGGCTGTCCAACGCCGACATCATCTGTGGAAGGACCAGTCAGAGCAATGAGTTATTTAACCAACAGCCTGGACCAATCAGAGCCAAGATAAGAAATGATCAACAGTATGGACCAATCAGAGCCAAGGAAAAAAATGATCAATAGTATGGACCAATCAGAGCCAAGGAAAGAAATGATCAACAGTATGGACCAATCAGAGCCAACATAAGAAATCAACATGAATGAACCAATCTGAGCAGAGATATGAAATGATCAACAGTATAGACCAATCAGAGGAAACATAGGGAATCAACAGTATGGACCAATCACAGACAACATATAAAATGATCAACAGTATGGACCAATCAGAGGAAACATAAGAAGTGGTCAACAATGTGGACCAATCAGAGCCAACATAAGAAACCAACAGTGTGGACCAATTAGAGTGAACATAAGAAATCAACAGTTTGGACCAATCAGAGCCAACATAAGAAATGATCAGCAGTATGGACCAATCAGACGAGGTTACCTTAGAAGGCGACGAGTCAGCAGGAGCAGACTCCGGACGTCGACGAGGAGGAACTGGAGGAGGAACAGGAAGCTCCTCAGAACATCTGCTAAACCCGACCATGGAGGAGACGGACGACGACCCTGAAGACAAGAGACAACGTTAGCACGCTAACACTCGCTGATGCTAACACGCACAGACAGATGAAGTGACACACGTGTGCTCACACACATGACCACACCAGTGAGACCATGAAGACACCTGTCCAGGTACGGTCCACAAATGATCCCTGACCCATAAACAAACACCTGCTTCAGGAGGTCACACCTGCTACATATACTCAGCAGCTGATTGGTTCCTTATTTAAAGGGATACGCCAACATTTTTTCTTTTCTCGTCTTGCCTCACTCCAAAGTCCATGACACCCAGATAGACTTCATTTTTTAGACTGTACTGCAGTAACAAGGAAGAGACAGGCAGAGCTCGCCCATCGCTAATTAGCTTAGCACAAACACTGGGAGTTAATGGGAAGTATTAGCCTACCCCTGCCTGCAGTCATCAGATAAACTCTTAAACGCTCCTGTGTGCTTGTGGTGACTGTTTTTTTAATGCATAATGTTACGTTTTTTTCTACTATCATTTTATTTACTTCTACTTCTTAAAGAAGCTTCGTTTTGTTGATCTACTTCGTGGTGGTTTGCACTAGAGACGTGACATTCTCCAACGAGTAAAGTCTTTTTAAGAGCTCTTTTAAGTGAACGATGAGAGACGATTTGCAGTTGTGAGTGAGCCGTTCATTCAAACTTGGGTTGCTTTGTATGGATTTCTTTGAATGGGGAAATTTAGAGAGTTCTGGTTGTTTTTTTCAGAAAGAAACAGAAACTACTCTTTAGGAGTAGGGGAAGATAATATGAAAGTAGAATATAAAGTAACATAACATACTAAAATTCAACAAATGATTTTTTTGTGTGAAATGTCAACATTGTGTACATACTTGGTGTTGTCATGACTGAAAAAACAATAACTAATCTAGAAAAATACGGACTCACATAGGCACACAGGACTGTTTAGAGTTGCTGAAAAGTTTATCTGATAACTGTAGGCAGAGGCAGGCTAACACTACCCACCGACTCCCAGTGCTAGTGTTAAGCTAATCAGCGGTGGGCGAGCTCTGCCCATCTCTTCCTTGTTACCGCAGCACAGAATAAAGATTGGAGTCTATCTGCTTGTCATGGACTCGAGAGTTAGGCAAGACATGAAGAAGAAAAAATGTTGGACCAACCCTTTAATGAGCTTGAAGTCTTGGCTGTGTAGTTAAAATACATACTAGAGGCATTTCAGCTGATTCTACACATTAACTTGTTGATTAAGAAACCAAAAATAAACCACAGTTCAGTGATACATCTTTGTTAATGAACTGATATGTCGTATGAAATAATCATAAAATAAACCAGAACTCATACAGAAGTGCTCTGCTCTGCTTTTGGCCATTTTTGCAGCTGCTCCTGAACATCGTACGTATGGATGAGCAATGCATGATGGGACATAATCACAGAGAAGAACAACAGACTGGAGATATAGAGGAACGTGATCTACAGGGTCAGGAGGGTCATACTGACGTGTACCATGAGGGAGAGAGACCATCGAGAAGATACCATCACAGGCTGCAGGGAGAGGGAGAGAGAGAGAGGAGACCGGGTGAGAGGGAGGGGAGCAAGGAGAAAGTGAGGGAGGACTACAGGAGAAAAGGAGGAATAAAGGAGTAAGAAAGGTGTAACGCATGTATAAAGAAGGTCTACAGGAGTAAAGGGGGAACAAAGGAGTAAGAAAGGTGTAACGCATGTATAAAGAAGGTCTACAGGAGTAAAGGGGGAACAAAGGAGTAAGAAAGGTGTAACGCATGTATAAAGAAGGTCTACAGGAGAAAAGGAGGAACAAAGGAGTAAGAAAGGTGTAACGCATGTATAAAGAAGGTTTACAGGAGCAAAGGGGGAACAAAGGAGTAAGAAAGTTGTTACGCATGTATACAGAAGGTCTACGGGAGTAAAGGGGGAGCAATGGAGAGTAAGGGAGGTATTAAAAAGTAAAGGAGGCATAAAGGGGGTGCACAGGAGTAAGAGAGGTACAAAGGAGACTGGAAGGCAAAAGGACTTAAAAAGGGGGTATAAGGAGGTATAAAGGAGTAATGGAGGAATAAAAGAGGAGTAAATGAGGTTAGAGAACAAATGGAGGTATAAAGGTGACATTAGGGGGTATAATGGGGGAGTGAATGAGGTTAGAGGAGCAATGGAGGAATAAAGGAGGGTTAAAAAAGGAGTAAAGGAGGAATAAAGGAGGATTAAAGGAGGTATAAGGAGGCATACAGGTGGTGTTATGGGGGTATAAAGGAGGAGTAATGGAGGAACAAAGGAGGAGTAATGGAGGAATAAAGGAGGAGTAAAGGAGGAATAAAGGAAGAGTAATGGAGGAATAAAGGAGGTATAAAGGAGGCATCCAGGTGGTATAAAGGGGGTATAAAGGAGTGGTCAGGGCCTGTGTGAACAGCCTCTATATATTTTGGTGTTTTTTTAGCTCCCTGAGCAGAATCAGCTGGTTCTTGCGGCCGTGCTCTCAACAGTCAACTTTTGTAACAGCGCTGCACTGGTCACTCTTCCTTCAATGGCCAATCAAACAGGACGATCAACAACACCTTTACTTGTTTACAACCATCACATTTGAGACCTCTGATTGGACAGTGTGTCAGTGGGTGGGGTCAAAGACAAGCCATAGATTGGACAGTGTATCTGTGGGCCGGGTTGAGGTCAGCCCTCTGATTGGACAGTGTGTTGGTAGGTGGAGCTTACTGGAGTGGAAGGGGCTGCTGGGTCCCTGCGGGGAGTCGAACACGCTGCCTATGTCTGTCGAGCTGGAGGCGGCGGAGGCTGGGGGCGGAGTCAGAGGTGTGCGGGGGGAGTTGGGGGCAGACACGGCCCCGCCCTCTGCCTCGCTGTCTGGGATGCGGCTGTAGCTGATCTTCCTGGGTTCGTTCTGCAGCGGCGTCGGGTGTCGCATGGTGCCGGGGCGTGCCGACGAGGGGCGGATCCCCGGAGACTTGAGAGGGTACGAGTACTTCTTCACCTGGACACAGGAGGGACTCGCTTAGACTCGTTAAGAACATCAAAATTAGGTGGCCCTACAATAAGCATCTTTAATTATTCAATCTAATCCACTTACTTTCTATAGCACATTTAAACAACAAAAACGTCTCCAAAGTAATGTACATAGAATCAAAAAGACAAACATTTCCATATAACAATTGGCAATATCTCTTAAAATAAGTGTGTCAATCTTAAATGATGCTACAAATATACTAATAAAAACAAGCAGATCAGTATAGTAAAACGAATAAAAGACACAGAGGACCAGAAAACATGCAAAAACTAAAGGTAAAGTAAATTGATGAAAGTGATTTAAACTTCAGGGTCTGTCATCGGCTGACTTTCACTCTGATCTCAGGTGTTTGTGTGTAAGCATGGAGACACTCACAAAGCGAGGTAGGGAGCGAGCGTTTCGAGGTTCAATCTCCAAAGATTTGTTGAAGAGGTGATCAGCGAAGTCCTTCTCTGACAAGTCCTCCATCGGGTTCAAGTTCTCCAAGAACTTCTGCTCCAAAACAAGAAAAAAATGTTAGTGTCTGACATCACCGTGACGTCGCTGTGGCCACGACGACATGATGTTTTTTAATTCAGAATTAATTATTCAGAACTAAATCATTCAGAATTAAATGTTTTCTTCTTCGTGTTTACATGGAAATAATAATTCTGAATAAAGGTTTACATGGAAAACACGTTTATTTGCCTTCATTCAAGGCCTGGTGGTTGGGAATGATTCTGATTGGACAGGTGAAGAAAAACTCCAGTTCAGCGCCTCCATCAGGGAAAAATCATCCAACTTTGACACTACAGCTTTAAAAAGCTCCACATTTCCTTTTTTTTTTCACTCAAATTTTTATTAAATTTTAGTTTTTTACAGATAAAAAAATAAAAAAGAAAGGGAAGAAAAGAAGGAAGGGAAAGAAGGAGGAGGGAAGGGAAAAAAGAGGAGAGGAAAAGGAAAGGGAAAAAATGTGTTGGTATTTTTGTTGGTTGACTGTTTGTGTCAATAGGCATACCCAACTAAATGAGATGTGTGCGTAAGGATAATGGATGTGCTTTGATGCATTTATAGAAAGACACATTTGATGTCCACTTTAAAGAAACCCCCCCCCCTTTTATCTTTTTTTAAATTTTATATATATATATATATATATATATATATATATATATATATATATATATATATATATATATATTTTTTTTTTTTTTTTTTTTTTTTTTCATATTTCCTTTAAATATGGCTAAAGATGTTACCATGAATTTTGATATTCTTATTTTTTTATTTTTATATACTACATGTTTGGCGGATTGTAAATATTTCTCATAAAGTTATATCTGTGTTTAAACATTTGAGATGTGGAAATATCATAAGCTGAATAAAAATGTTTAAAAAAAATTTTTTTTTTAGTTTTTTACACTCAAGAAAATGTTGACAGTGTCGCATCCAACTGAAAACACATTGGTACAATTGTTAAGAATATTATCAATAAAAGAAATGCTTCGGAAAAAAGAATAATAGACAAACATGCATGTTGTAAAAAAAAGAAAACAGAGTGGCATGAGAGTTCCCTTCTGTACAAATAAATGCATTCTCTCTCTGATCTCATATGAAGGCCCCGAGTCAATGGTGTCATCAACTTTTCTTTTATATTTTATCCATTTCATCCATTTGGATTGGAATTTACCCTCCTGCACCCTCAATAAGTGTGTGAATCTTTCCATGTCAAATATTTCCTCCACTGCTCTTAACTTTTGCTCCTTTGTAGGCAGGTCAGCCATGTGCCGCTTCCTCGCTATAGTTTTCCTACTGGCTGCTAACGTCTTAATTAGGTATCTGTCCTGACCCTGTGTGTTTTCCACAGTCAAGTTCCCCAGGTACAACACCAAGCCTGTCCCTGGTATCCCAAAAGCTCCACATTTTAATGCTCACGTCCATCCACTGCATCACCGCTGCAGGAAAACGAGCATGCGCAGAATAACTACATTTAAAGCGTAATGAAGGTATGCATGATCGAGGAATTATTTCATTCTGATTTAAAATCAGAATAAACCAGCCACTTACCTTGGAATTAAGTTTTATTCTGAATTATCATTTTAATTTGGAATTAAGTGTTTTCATTAGGGATGGGAGAAAAAAATCGATTTAGGATTTTTTGTTTGACAATTTTTAAATCATTTTTTTTTCCCAAATGTAAATGCTTCATTTTAGTCTGTGTTAATAAGCCACTTTTAAATGCAGTCCAGTCTTTTGAAGAGAGAGTATAAACAGCTGGTTAAAATATATTGCTGAATAAATCCTAAAAACAGACTCACATGTGATGTGTATTTTTCCTGATATAGTCTGTTGGCATCATCATTGTTCATCTTTTTCACTGGTGTTAAAAAATCTAACTAAAGATTGCAAAAATTAGCAAAATTGTAGAATCACAATTTAAATTGAATCGGCACCAAAAAAGACGGGAAAAAAATCAAATCGGGAGAAAAGTGTATCATCCCAGCCCTAGTTTACATGGTCATCTTTTATCTTAGTACAGAAGATTCAAGTTTTATCCAGAATTAAAGTTCTCATGTTAGCGTGATAGGAGACATAAAACTATTAGACAACATCCCAGACTGACCCGTATGTCGGTCTCCACGCGTAGGCAGTACGGTTGGTTCTGGTACTGCTGGATCTCGCCTGTGATCTCGGCGACCTTCCTCCTCTTGCTGAAGTTGATCAGGTCTTTGCCGTGGCGGCGCAGGAAGTCGGGGTTTCCCTCCTCGGTCTTCAGGATGTTGGTCAGGTAGATACCTGGGGGACACCGGGGTTAGCGTGGAACCACCACGTTCTTGGCTTTATGAGCTAGTAAGGAGGCGGAGCTTACCAAAAAAGGGCACGCAGGGCGGGTTGATGGATCGGAGTTTGGCTAGATACTTCTTGTAGTGGTCCTCGCTCAGCTCGTGAGCTTCCTCCAAGATTCGCCGCTGACGACTCGGGATTTGCTGAAACACCAACAGAGGTTAATCACACGACCTGGAGCTGATGATGTCATAAGTGATGATGTCACAGGTGTTACCTCAAAGGTGTGATCCAGTCTGTAGACTGGGGACGAGTTCATGGCGCTGACCACCTCCAGCACGCCGTTAAAGTTGTTCAGCTCCTGAAACACCTGGAGGATCTCGATGATCCGAGAAACCACGGCGACACGCTCCTCCAGGTTCTCCGTCTCTACGATGCACCTGCACACGCACACATTATGAGTTATTACCCCCACAGGTACAGCCAAACGCCATGATGGGGCAGAGCCCTGTGTCAGGGCTCAGTGCTGTGTGGCATCAGTCTGCCCTGTAATATTCCACCAGGACAGCAGGGGGCAGTGTGTACTACTGAAACAGGGTGTGATCTATTCCAACAGAGCTTAGAATTTTATTTTTCTTTTCTTTTTATTTGTTTAAACAGAGGTTCCTGACAAAGTCAAAAAACCTTGATGCAATAAACAAATATTAAGAAGTTCTTTTATGCATTTTAAACCTTAAAACACAAACTCAGGAGGCAGGTTAAGGAATAAAAGGCAAAAATAAAACATTGAACTGCTGAAGAGAAAATATCTGCCTATGAGACAAGGAGAGCTGATGAACGATGACTGCAGTGACAGGACATCAGAGCAGATGGAGTGTATGGCTGCTGGATCAGTTCAGGTTGTTTCTTTTTTTAAAGAGGAAACAACCTCATGGGAGATTTTAATGGACAGGACAGCAGGTCAGACTCACAGCATTTCAACAACCAGAAGAATTATGGAGTAAGAATTTCTCCGTCTTTCAAAACTTTAGAAAATGCTTGAGATATTGAAAGTGTTAAACACTTAAATATATAAAAATATACATAAAAATATTAATAACATAATTCATTTAGATCACAGTGACGTCAGAGTGATGTCACAGTGTGATGTAGCAGTGTGATGTCTCTGTATCGTTACAGTTTGATGTGACAGTGGTAATCTCATAGTGATGTCACAGTGTGATGTCTTACTTCTCCAGCCACAGTGTGAGGTTGGTGGTGTGTCTGATCATCCTGAGCAGGTTTGGGGAGTGAAGCTCTTTGTCCTCTTTGGTCCAAACGCTGCCCACCAGCTCAGAGGGCTGCACCGCCCTGAACGAGGAAAAGGAGAGAGAGAATCAGCAGATGATCAGCGTATCTTCATTGTGGATGAGTGTTGGTGTGTATGAGGAGTAAATCTGATGTTTATCTACCTGAAGAGTTAATCTGAAGTTAATCAGGTGTAGTTTAGGTGTTAACCAGATGTAGGTTTTGTATAAAAATCAGGTTAATCTGATGTAGTTTGGGTGAAGTTCAGTTACCTGTACAGGTCGGACTCGAGCAGCGTCAGTTGGCGAGCAATCTCAATGGGGTGCAGCGTCATCAGCTCAAACTGGTCTGTGTTTCCTGGTTTGACGATGTGCCACTCGATGGGTGGGGGTGAGTTCTGGAAGGTGATGGAATGACTGGGCATGCTCACCTGGACCTGCTTCTTCCTCTGAATGATTTTAGTGATGGACTCCACCCACTTTCTCATCGCCTTACCTGGACAGGTAACACATCAGGTGACGTCAGTGTTGAATTCTGACCAGGCACGTGGACTTAATGCTCAATTTAAACTTTTCTGAACAGTCATTAAAGAAAATACAAGTGAATCAAACGGCAAACAAATGGTTTAAAAATAATGATACTGATGAACTAGACTCAGGACAGGAAACAGCTGCTATGGGGCTGATGGGTAATCAGACGGCATGTACCTCTGACAGAGGCGATGAAGTCCTCCAGCTGTCCCAGCAGGTGAGCGTCCCTCTCAAAGTCATAGAAGTGATGCTCCACCCAATGACGACACACGTTCAGCACTCTGCAGGAGGGGCGGAGTTATCAAAGTCACATGACCAATCTGAAGCTGACATCATTCAATCAATAATCCAGGTTTAGACCTCCAGGTAAATATCAGAGCGCTGTGTGCTCAGGTTATCTGATGATGTCACACGTTTGTTTTTCAAGTTTATTGAAAAGTTTGTTAAGGGGGTGTGGCTACCTGTGACATGTAAGGTGCTCAAGGTTATACATGTTTAATGTGAAGGTGTGAGCCATATCAACAGTCATGTAGGGGGGACATGGTTAGTCCTGTAATCTGTGGTGGGCGTGGTTTCATGTGGTGGGCGTGGTTACCTCAGCTGTACAGGTTGAACAAACTCTTTCCTGAATCGTTTGAGCTCAGCGCTCAGCGGCTGCTCCCCGTCCATAGTCTCCGACTCACTTGGTCGCGGTTCTGGGATCTCAAACCTGCACGACATCACAACCAAAGGTCACGCTAAGGGTCACGCTAAGGGTCACGCTAAGGGTCACCTGGGTCAGGTCAGATGACAGGATGTGGTCAGTGTAGTGATTCAGAGGGTGATCTTTAAAACACTCTGATATCAATTATGACAAACTCTTAAATAAAAAGAAAAAAAGAAAATAAAAAAAACTAAACCAATCAAGCAAAGAAATAAACAAATAGAACAAAAACAAACAACAAGATATAAACAAAACCAAACAAATAGACAAACAAAAATCAAACACATGAGAAAACAAACCAACAAAGAGTAAAAAAACAAGATGTAAACAAAACCAAACAAATAGACAATCACAAATCAAACGCATAAGAAAACAAGTTAACAAACAAAACCAAACAGATAAACAAATTAAACAAAACAAATCCAAACAATTTAACAAATGAAAACCAAACAAGAATTAATAAACAAAACCAAAAAATCATACAAAAACAAAAACACTAATAAGAAAACAAAAACTAAACAAACAGAAACCCAAGATACAAGTAAGAAATCAAATTAAGATAAACAAACAAAACAAACCAACAGATAAATAAGAAAACAAAAATCTACTTCAGTACCTGAAACTACAAACATCACTGAAAAACCCTCTGACTCAGAGATACACCTGCACAGGTAACGCTCCCTACTTCGTGCCTGGGCTTTGTTGATTGGTCAGTGTATTGTGCTGTGCCCTGATTGGTCAGTGTGCTGTGCCATGCCCTGATTGGTCAGTGTGCTGTGCCCTGATTGGTCAGTGTGCTGTGCCCTTCCCTGATTGGTCTGTGTAAACAGCTCTGATTGGTGGGTGTGTCCAGGTGAGCTCACCTCTCGATGAGCAGGTCCAGCAGCTCCTGAGGTTTACAGAAGGACCTGAAGGTGGTCAGAAAGGTTCTCACAAAGTTTGGATCTGAAACAGGAGACAGATCAGTCAGCACCACGGCGACCGTGTTAAAAAAGATCATCAAAAATAAACCAGAAAATCAAAAACGATGCTCCTCAGTGTTTGTGAGGCTGATCCAGGTTATAGGGATCTGTGTTTCTGAAGGACTGATGAACGATCACAACAGAGTCACATGATGCCCCGACCACATTAAACATGAACATTCACAGTACTGATATTCTACATCCCATTTACCAGGTAACCAGGAAGTGCTGGATGCTAATTAACTTTTTCCATGTTTGTTCTGATAAATAATAATTATTAATATGAATCTATCTGGTATAACCTGACTCTACACTGATGAAGATAAACTCTTCATCATCAGCATTTATACTGAATTTTGAATGGAAAAGAACATTTTCACATCACAGCCTGTTTTACATAACTTAAAGATATTAACAATAATAATAAAAACACAGACAATAACTTCATACGTCAGCATGAACAGGAAATAAGAGCAAAAACAAAATAGCAAATATACATTTATACCAACATATTCACATCTGCATGTGTTAAGCTCACATATTTACATGTCTACATAAAAATATATGTATATATACTTAGTAAACATGCACCTTAATAGGTCTGAACGATCAGTGCTTCTCCATATTCAACTCTTCAGTGATAACGGCTCAACTTTACTCTTCTCTCAACTCAACTCAACTTTTTTTATAAAGCACTTTAAAAACAATCACAGCTGAGACAAAATGCTGTGCATAAATAATCAAGACATGAAAGAATTTAAAACAATGGACAAAATAAAAAAGGTGTAAGACACTAAAAGAGTTGTTTCATTGGTTTTAAAAACAATAAAACAAGTAACTAAAAACAAACCATAAACCACTAAAACAGGAGCAGAGTTATGTTGGGTCACATATATTTATTTTCAGTATGTGAGGGTAGGTCTGAACGATCTGAGAAAATAATCTAATTGCGATTTTTTTCCCCCAATATTGCGATTTACTCTACAATTGTTTTAATGTTCCTCATCTTATGTATTCTTAAACAAACATAAGCAGTAGATCTTTTTATAGTAAAACCAATATGACATTAAATTAATCTAAGGATAAAAGATTTGAGAAAAAGTGAAGAAGTGAAGAACGGAAGCAAAATAGGTATGAAATTGTAAAAACTGGGTAAAAATGGTATGAAAGCGGAAAAAGGTTAATAAATAGGTGCAAAATAGGTATGAAATTGCAAAAAAATGGGAAAAATTGGCAAAAATATCCAAAAGTGGCTTAGGAAAATTGATTATGGCAGCAAAATTGGGAACAAAATTTGAAATTAAATTTCAAAAACCATGTACAAATTCCAAAAATGGTTCTGACAGTGGCCAAAAAGATGAATGGGGGAAAAATAGGCATAAAGTTGTAAAAACGGGGTTGAAAAAAGTGAAAATGGTCCAAGAGTGGGAAAAAAGTGTATGAATAAAGGCAAAAAAAAAAATAGGCATGAAATTGCAAAAAACTACATAACAATGCCAAAATGTTCAACACATTTTGGGCTAAAAATATTGAACCTTCTGCGATTTGAAAATTGCAACAAGCCATATTGAGATTTAATCTAATTTGCATTTAATTGTTCAGCCCTACACCTTAATTAGTCAAATTACCTCCCCATAAGGACAGCATACTGTGTACATGATGGCTAACCAATTATTCACATCATGGTTATCAACCATGATCTTACAACATCTTTGCAAGAATTTCATTATTTAAATTATATACCTGCATAGTCTAAAAACAGTTTTAATTTAATCAATAAGTTATATAACTAGACTGAAAGTTTAGGAGCAATGTGATCAACTAAATCACAGTTAGCATGTTTGATCACTTTTTATTTAACAGGTTGTAAAATGAATGACAAAGAGTGTTTGTAAAATAATTCCTGCTTTAGTTTAAGTCTAATTAAAACTTATAGAGACAAGAACCAGCAGACAGACAGGCAGTTAGGAGGGTAAAGAGGGAGATACAGTACCTAACAAATCATTTTTTACAGTGTGCTCATCACTTTTGTGATGTAAAACTTCTGTTTGTAACTGAACCGCTGGTCCAGGAGCACTTTCAGAATAAATTTCCATGATGTTGAGAGGCCGTAATCATAACTGAAAGTCAATTTATCATCCAACACAAGCTCTTGCTTTAGTACCAACATGTTTTCAACAGCCTCCTAAACATTTCCTGTCCTGTTATCACAGGACTGAAGAGTCTGCAAACAGATTTTTTTTCATATGATGCCACCTGTGGACTATTCATGGAAAGAGGGCTCACTGAGTTCATCCAGTTTTTTCCTCCAGGGGCTAATTAACAAATTTATATTCAGCAGAAACAAATTTGAAGACAACAGGTCTATGGTTCATGGATCAGTTACCAACTTTAGTTTTTACTTTAGTCCATTTGTCTCCTCTTACCTCCCTTCCTTCACCCTCACACCAACACAGCATCGAAAACAAAAGAAATCAGAAAAGGAGCAAATACTTTTTCAAATATATATCTCCTGATTTCTCTTTTTTCCATAGTTTCCACGGTTTAATTTTCCAGATCATCACACAAATGTTAGTATTAGACAAAGATGACCTGAGTAAATAAAAACGCAGTTCTTAAAAGATTATTTCTCTTATTAAGGGAAAAAAGCTCTCCAAACCTGCATGACCCAGTGTGGTAAACTAGTCGTCCCCCTTGTTAAATTATGAGTAATAATTTGAAAATTTGAAAATGAATATGTGTACATAAGGGATGTAACGGTTACCGGTAAAATGGTAAACCGCGGTAAAATTTCAAACAGTAATCAATACCGTATCCTATCAAAATTACCGTGTTTGATCACCACACTGTGTCAGTAACTCACAGTGATGCTGCTCTTTGACTGGAAAAGCCTGATCTATGTTTCTGTCCTCGATTAAGCAGCCTCACAGGAGGCGTGCAGGTGCAGTTTGCATTGTTTGGCCTCTGAGTGCGAGAGCGAAAGTTAGAGACACTGTGGAGACTTTTCCTCTCAAAACAGACTCTGAAGTCTGGTTGAATTTTAGATTTTACAAGGATGCTGAGAGGAAACTGATAAACGACAGTCTCCCTGTTTAAACACGAAGCTGCGGCACAAGAAAAAGACGTGTGTGTGGTTAAAACGGCCGTAACTCGTTGAGTAAATGAACTGACCGAGCCGTAGAGGTAGAGAGAGAAGATTCAGTGAGCCATACCTGAGTGAATTTTATTTTCTGTCTAAACAATGTATAAATCTTGTCCATAACAGCATTAGGATCATTCTCAAGGGGGTTCTTGCCGTTCTTTTGCAGTGTATTCGCCGAATTTTGTAGTAGATCGTCCTTTTCCGTCATAGTTCGTGTTTTATGGATTTAATCAATTGTAATTTATAAATAAAGGGGATGTGGAGGAGATCTGCCATGGAAAGAGGAGACCAGAGGAGAGTCATGAAGGGGGCTAACTGCTTCACGAACTATCGTTAGTAAAACAAAAAATAAATAAATAAAAACAAAAAATATATAACGAGCTGTAACATGAACACTAATGCTGCAGGCAAACTAAAATGTGTGTGTGTTTGTAAAATCGGTTAAATTTATTTTTGGCCTTCTCAAAACTTAAACATGTTCATTTACAATTGTTTTTGAAGAGAATCCTGTTTGAAGTTCATATCTGTTATTTTCATTTCTTGTAATTACACACAGTTGAAGCATTTTTTTACATAATAATGACAAATACTTGTTAGTACAGCTGGGCACAAAATCGATTAAATCGATTACTTCGAACTATTTTCTGCAGAAGATTTAAAAAATTAAAAATCGAGATTTTTTTTCTCACTTTAGTCCAATTGTAAGTAGTTGCAATTTTTGAAAAAAATTCAATTTTCATGATGGTCAGCCTTGGAGGGTTTGCACAAGCACTTTTATAGGCTTGTATTTGTTATTTAAGTAGATTAAATATTGATCAGAGAGTTTCATGCTAATACTGTAAAAATACCTCAGCCTTTTAGTGTTTATGTAGACAAAGCTGCCTACGTTTATACTACATAATCAACCTTTTATGAGCCAGACTTTGACTTTAAGAGGGAAACATTTAGACAACATAAAGGCAAAACTTGATTTGTTTCATTTTTAAGTCACTGGGAGTTTTGTGTCTTTCAGGGAGGAAAAAATCGGTTAAAATCGTAAATAGAGTGTTGTGGAAAAAAATCGGGGATTTTATTTCGAGGCCATATCGCCCAGCCCTACTTATTAGACTTGTTTACTTTTATTTCTCATGAAAGAAGGGTAAAAAATATACTCAAAGGGCATTTATTGACAAAAAAGAAGTGTTATGATTATAATATTAAAGGGGTTAAATGATTTCAAGACTGTGTTAAAGTACTTTTTGAACATTTTGAGCAAACTGTAACAATACCGCGATAATAATGATAACTGTGATAATTTTGGTCACAATAACCGTGATACAAAATTTTCATATTGTTACATCCCTAGTGTACATAGGGATGGGTACCGAATTAGGTACTTTAAGAGGTACCGACCGAATTCTGTAGGTACTACAGGGTACCGATTCACGTAAAATCAAAAGGTGCCATGTTTATGTACCTAAAAACATCCTTGTGACTGTGAGGGAGTGGAAGAAGCAGGCATACTATTGGGTAGAGTAGATAAATTTCCATACCGGACTTGAACGCAGCATGTTGTTCATGTTAAAGAAGTTTTTGGGACAACTACAATGTTACAATACAAACAGTTGAATGTTCTTTTGATATATATCTGTCAAATTTTATGTATTGAGGAATACATTTACATTGAAAAAAAATGAGATCTTAATTTTAAACAAGTTAATATTTATTACCCCATAAACACACGCAAAAGTACTGAAAATTGGTACCGTTGAGTACCGATACCGATTCCCAGGTACCGGGCATCAGTATGGTATCGGTTCAAATGTGAAAGGTACCCATCCCTAGTGTACATATGTATTTTACATTATTGTAAGTGTATGTTATGTAAGTACATATGCCTATTGGTGTAGTGTGTATAAATACACATGTGTGTGTATTTTATATATCTAGTAAATTGTCTTGAGATAAAACTTGTTATACCTGATGTTATACAACTAAAGACTGATTGATTGAGTTTCTTATTAATTTGTTTTCCCACCATCAAACCTGCCTGAATAAAGTGAGAAATCAGCTGTGGAGCACCAAATATTCACTACAACTTTTTATGGCAACTTGTAGTCATTAACTAACCTCTGTAATGATTCAGATTCCTGGATAAAGGCTAATTATTTATGTTATGATGCTGATAAATAATTTATGATAATAATTTTACAGGCCTTTAGTGTGTCTATAGTTAAGATGGATGATTACTGCTGTTTATTTTATTGATTAATAGGTGACATGAACTCAGAGACTGACTCCTTTACCTCTTCATTCTCTTCCGTGTACGATCTAACCCTTTCACTGCAACATTTGTTACCTCTGTCAGGGAGGTTATGTTAACTTTGACCTGTGTTTATTTGTTCGTTTGTGAGCAGGACTACACAAAAACTACCGGACAGATTTGGCTGAAATTTTCAGGAGATGTTGGTAATGATCCAACTTACAAACAATCAGATTTTGGTGGTGATCCAGGTAATCACCAATAGCAAACAATCATTTTTGCCCAATAACTATCTAACTAATAATAATATCAACATGGTTCTGAGTGCTAGGTGTGGGTTTTCAGGGTCATGAATCATATTTTGATGGTTATATTATCACTGAATTATTTTTTATAGATGTAACAGACATATGTGAGCTACCTTGGTGGAGCCGAGTGCTTTCTAGTTTGTTTGTTACATTTGTTGTTGTTTTAGAAATAAAGCTTAGTCTGTATATTACTAACCAAGTTTAGCCACAGATGATCCACAGACTGAAGTCTTCTCTGGACGGGGTGTAAAGCCTTTAACCTGGGACGGCCTACAATAGCCCATGTGATACATGAAGCAGACTCGCCCTAGTGGCTGCAAGCATTACATACTTACTAATAAACCTGGGTGACGTCATCACTCACCTGCGTACATGTGGAAGGTGAGCCTCTCGATCAGCTTCAGGACCGTCCCGGCTTTTATGATGGGGATGCCGGACTTTGATTGGACGTTCTCCTCGAACACGACGTTCTCCTCAGAGTCGGGCTCGGCGAAGCGGTAAAGTTCTGCTCCTGGCAGTCTCATCTGCTCCTCCTTCTCCTCCTGCAGCATGGCGGAGTCCAGCATACGCTCCAGCGTGCTGCGATACTGCAGCGAGATCAGCGCCGCCATCCAGCCGTTCTTCTCCTCGGCAGACTTGGCGGCGAACACCACGCTGTTCCCGTCCTTCAGGATGATCTCGAAGGCGTGCCTGTACTCCCCCTCCTTATCGTCTTTGTCATTGATTTGGACTTTACGCATAAAGAACTTTTCTTTGAGACGGTACTCTGCGGTGGAGCCTGCACCGGGCAGCCGTGGCGGTCCGTGGTTTGACTTACAGCAGATCATGAGTCCATCAAACAAGAAGATGTGGCGCTCGTGTTTGGCCCCGACCCGGGTCAGCGTCCCCTCCATGATGAACTCGTTGCAGCACTGGCCGATGTCCTTCCCCTCCCAGCCGTCGATGTTTTTCTGAATCTCGTTCATCTTCTTGATGGCGAGGTGCTTCCCCTTCATCTGATGGCTGTAGAAGCGACACGCCGACTCACTGCACACCACAGAAGAAGAAGAGGAGGACGAAGAAGAAACATTTAGTCCAGTCTGAGGATGGAGGGAGGTTTGATGTCATACATGTTAGTGTTTCAGCTAACGTTAGATTAAAGGAACAGTTCACCACAAATCCTCAAACATCCTGGAGCTTTAATGGTGAAACAGTGAGAAACCTTCAAACAGGAAGTAGATCAGAAATAGGGTCTGGTTCCAGCCTTAAGGACCACAAATAAGTTTTTGATCATTTTGGCAGAGACATAAACATAAAGATAATCAAATAGTCCGATGCTAAAAGCAGAGGTGGACAAAGTTGATCCTGTTTAATACTCCGATTAAGAGACAGTAAATCTGCAGATCAGACATCTTAGATCAGGTATTTCAGGACGACTCTCAGTGAGGTTAGCGGGTTGATTTTCTTAATGACTAAAGTTCTATCAGCACGAGTAACTAATAATCAGATCAGAGAAGAACAATCAGATTAATCAGGAAATAAAAGGATCAATCACAGCTTTTGCATCGTCTACTTCCTGTTTACGTTGTTTGCAGGGTGAACTGTTCCTTTGACCAATAAGCAGCAGGGTGAGTTCTGATTGGACAACACCTTAGAGGTCTGTACAAACCAGCAGAGCTGCAGGAAGTGAGGTCACAGCAGGAAGACCGCCAACCTCAGCTCAGACACGCCCACTGACTGTCACACAGAAACGTACATCATCACTCTGACATCATTGACCTTATGGTAGAAATATTTTCATAATGACATCATGATCAACCCTGTGACATCATTATGGTCAATGCTCAAAATAATTCTGACATCATGATCGAGGATATGACATCATACTGACATTACGTGACGTCATGAGCGACGGCCGATGGAAATGGTGACCAAAATGAGGTATTGACGGACGCGCAACCTGATTTCAGTGGGCAACGTGATTTTGACCGCAGAGTTGCTCGTAGGGGTGTGCCATCTAAGGCACCTCACGATTCGATTACGATTCAGGGTGCTACGATTCGATTACTCAGCGATTATCAAGATATCAATGATAAAAACGATTATCACAATTTTTGATGCATCTTTTTATCCCCTCAGTGCCTACTTCATACTTTTAAACAATGTGTAGCTATTTCTCAGTATACATAAATCAAAGTAATCAAACACATTCAAATCCAAAAAATGTTTTTTTACTGATGTCAAGTGATCCATCAGGAACCATGGCATAGACTTTGTTCCTGTAGCTGTGGCCTAAATAGCCAATACAACAAAAGGCTGCCCCTACTGACAACAGTTACCTCCCTTAAGTGCAAACAAAAGCAGTACATTTAAAAACTAGAAAAGCACTCAAAGAGCGCAGACCTCCACCAGCGCCACAGTCCTTAGCCATATTGTCATTTTGACCATAAATATTAGTCCTACCTTTATTTCATCTAAATATTTAGATTCCTTGACCATGAAAACATACCATTAGCAACTGGTTTCATGATGATATCTATTTTAGTTCAGTAGATATTCACAGAAATCACATTTTTCGCCATGGCAGCCAGATGTTGATCCGGATCAACACCAAAATTGAATCAGTTCTTCCTTTTCCCATGCTGAACATTTCCTGAAAATTTATTCTAAATCCATCCATTACTTTTTGAGTTATTTTGTTCACAGACGGACGGACAGACAGACAAAGTCTCCCGAAAACATAACCTCCTTGGCGGAGGTAAAAAAAATTCTCTATAAACAGTCAAAAAGTTAGTTTTGGTGTGATGAACTCCATACTTTCACTTTGGGGGTTTGTATCGAGGCTCCAATGTCCGCATCAGAGCATGAAAGCCCTGGTTATTGACGATAGCATGTGGACGCAGGTCCTTGGCGATAAAGGTTGCGATGGATGATGAGATTCGTTCTGCCCGTTCAGAGCTGCGGGGAAGTTTTGATAGTCCTTCTTCTATTGTTCGCTAGTTAGCAACAACAACCGGCGGATTCCTCTCCCTCTCTAATCCGGGCTGGGGGCGCGTGAGGTGCTGGCGCATGTTCGTTGTGTAACCACTGTAGTTAATTCTGGCTTTACACGCCTTACAGATGGAGTATGTTTTGTCAATGCTCTTTCCATTTTCCTCATCATAAAAACCAAATGTTTCCAAACACTAGCTTTTAATCCAGGAGAATGAATCTCACGTTCTGTGACTGTGGCTAAAGAGCTAGCTGCCACCATATTCACCGGTCCGTCGTTTCAGGTGTCCGGGTGGTACGCAGGACTCATACTTTAGTTCTGCAAGTGGCTTACGTGCTCCTGGCTTCTAGTCATTATGAAAAATCATAGTTTTTGAACATTTATGAATCGTAATCAAATCCTTACATGTCGCATCACGATTAATCTAACAATCGATGTATCAGCACACCTCTAGTTGCTTGCAGTGTGAACGCAGCATAAGAGTGACAACAACATGTTTGATAATCAGTAAGAGTTAGAACAGCAAAGCAGACATTCAGAACCAGTGGCAACAGCATGGCCGTCATTATGTTTGAGTTACAACAGCATGGCCAAAATTCTGAACTAACGACAACAGCACAGCTTCATTTGAGTTTAAAATGGCTGATATCCTGTATGAGAGACAACAGCATGACTGATTAACAGTGCTGGCAGCAACAGAATGATACTGTGTAAGCGTTACAACAGCATAGCTGATATCCTGTACAAGTGACAACAACATGGCTGATATTCAGTTTAAGTTATGACAGCATGGCTGACATTCAGAACTAATGACAACAGCATGGCCGACATTCAGTACAAGTGACAACAGCATAGCTGAATTTGATGTGCGAGTTCCAGCTGCATGGCTTTACATTGACAGAGTGCTGATACTAGGCCTGCCTTCAGTCCAGATCTGACCCTCAGTGGCAAATTCATAATCCTAAATTAAGTTTTATTCCAATTTTATCGAGCACTAAAACAGAGTTAGATGAATGTTTGCTGTGATGGAGAATGAGAAAATGAAGATTTGAGGCAGATGTGCAGGCTGTAAGAACCTGTATCACATGTATACAGGAGACACATACAAGGTTCTGCCCAACTGTTTTTGAAATCTATTTAAAAGACTCAAATTCAAAATGTCTTATTACATTCGTAAAGAGTGCTTTATTTCAAGAACTCTAAATAAATTTATTTTGGGTTTGTGATGTATCTTTTGAACAGAATTGATTTAAAAACCTCTAACACAGTAAACTACCTCAGGTTTTAGACAATGTCCCAACTCTTTTGGAAAAGAGCCTGTGATGTTTGTGAAAGGAGCTGCAGGTTCAAGGGGATAAAAAGCCGCACTGTTCCTTTAAGAGGCAGCTGAGAGCAGATTATCAGTTTAATATAAACCCCTGAGGTATGTGAACACACCGTTTCACAACAACACGCACACACACACACACGGACACACACATACACACACGGACACAAAGACAAAAGTCACCTACGTCTTCATATCCACCTGCCAATCATCCAGTCTCCTCGCCGCCACGTCTCCTGCCTCCTCTTCTTACTCTTCTCCTTTGTTGGTGTTCACGGAGCTCAACATTAAACTTTATTGAAATGTCCGACGCAAACTTTACCTCCCTCACTTCTTTTCTCACAAACACAGAACAATAAGCAGCCCAGAGGCTCCGCCCACTACCTGACATCACTTCCCCTCACCAGCAGGGCTCTGACCCCCCCTCGATGTCACCCCCGCCTCCCTCAGGTCTATTTCTGACCAGAGGGAAACAGAGGATGGGAGGAGTCGCCCAGACTGAGAGTGTTATTGTTGCTATGAGGCCGCACACACACATATAGGTATAAATACACACATACATAAACACACACACACATTTACATATATACACTTAAATAAACTGCATATATGTTCATAAGTGCATAAACTGGCTTAGAAGCTGCCCTGTGATTTAATAGTGTTATGTCGTCATCTGCAGCTCTAAAAAACAGACACAGACATGCTGTGTGTGTTTATATATATATTCAAAAATATATAAGTTGGTGTATAAGCTGCCCTGTTAACAACATAATTGTAATATTTTATTGTTATGATCTGCAGCTCTGACTGAGGATCAGGCATAAAACACGGACATCTGCACCAGCATGACCACAAGTGAAGCCAAATCCATCACGATTGGTGAAACTACATCAACATTCAAGGCAAAAATTTATTTAACCAAGAAAAAAGTGAATATAAACATCCCTGCAGGAGAACAGAGGCCTATAGCACGAAGCAGGATCAAAGTTTTAGCGAGGTAACTTCAGGGTTAACCCTGATATACCGATAGCACAAAGCTGGTTCATTTCTTATCGGAGTAGATCACCATGGTGACTTACTCTGAACGGCTAACCTGCTCTGGAGCAGGATAAGTTGGAGGTTGAATCTGATCCTGTATGATGACCCTCGCACTAGCCAATCAGCTTCTCCAAATCAATGGCCTGCCCTCTTCTCCTGAACCTGGTAGAGGGAGGCGCACAACTCTTGAGACGAGCATGAAGATGAGAAGGAGTGTCACAATACCGATTGGATCCACCAGATCAATCTGACGACGTGCCATGAGAGGTAACCTACCGGTTCTCCTGGCCCAGAATCATCTGCCTGGGTGATACATTGGAGCCGTTTATTCCCCGTGTGACCCGCAGGAGGGGTGCACCGACTGTCACACTGTTATTGTGCATCGCCCTACTCTATAAACTTCACTTGTATATCCCCTTTCATACATTCAAATGCACCATAAGGTGCTTGACAAATAAAGGGGATGTAATTCTTATGTGAAACAGCACATTATTCCATCATGTCATTCCTGCATTTTATTCATGTGTTTGTGGGATTTGTTTTCTTGCTGATTTTGAATAGTTAATTTTGGTCAAAAATCAGCTCTGTGTGTTTTTATGATTTCATTGTGGCGACGACTTAAATCTTAAATGTAGCTGATATGACATAAAACAGACCAACCTACCAGACGCAGTTACGTTTTTGTATTTATTTTTTATCTGCTCCCACGACCTCCTCACGACAGAGGGATTATATTTGAGGGAATGGGGTGATAATTGTCAGACATGCAACACACTTTCACAGTATATTGCTTCATGAGATTCATGAGTGTCAGATTTAGCCAATGATGAGTAATTTGCTCATTTTCACAGTCCACCACGCAATTCATCTATGACTGACAGCTGCTACGGTGTTTCCTTTCTTCATTATTCTGGCTTTTTCATCTTAACATGTTAACTTTATCAGACGCTGCTCTTCACATGTGAAATACGGAGCTCTGCCAGTGCATTGCAGGCGCTTCTCAGCGTGTTTTCCGCTCATGATCATGATTGGTCAGCTGCCCCTGAGCCCTCCCCTTATACATGCGCGTTCACGGCTCTTGATGAGACAATCCTGGGTTGAGTTACCGTGTCGATAACTTGCGTCGTGCTATCGATTATCCTGATTGCCACTGTTGCGGTTACTCAATCCTAGATAGACCGGGGATACGTTGACCGCGCTTCATGATATAGGCCTCAGGTGAATATAAACATCTCTGCAGGAGTACAGGTGCATATAAACATCTCTGCAGGAGCACAGGTGTATATAAACATCTCTGCAGGAGCACAGGTGCATATAAACATCTCTGCAGGAGCACAGGTGCATATAAACATCTCTGCAGGAGCACAGGTGCATATAAACATCTCTGCAGGAGCACAGGTGCATATAAACATCTCTGCAGGAGCACAGGTGCATATAAACATCTCTGCAGGAGCACAGGTGCATATAAACATCTCTGCAGGAGCACAGGTGTATATAAACATCTCTGCAGGAGTACAGGTGTATATAAAGGTGGCTATGAAGTTGTATAAGTTCTGAGATTACCTTAACCTCCTCTTGGCCAGGTTCCTGGAGCAGATCCTCTCCATGCTGCTCTGCAGGTTGAGCAGGGCGGTGATGGCCTGCTTCAGACACTCTTTATCCTCCTCTTCCTCACTCTTCTCCTCCAGTTGCTATGAAAACAGAGCAGTCTGATGAGTTTTATGAACTACAAAGACCACCACATCTGACCATCTAAATTGTTTCAATTTCAGTCTAGTTTTAGTCGATGAAATCTCCTGTAAATGTAGTCGACTAAAATCTGAAGTGTAAAGGGTAAGACATTTTTATGTTCCCTTGAATTTCTGAAGTCACGTTTCACTCTTGGATAAAATCAAACATCTACTAACCCTTTATTGAATGTTGGTAAAGTCTGAATGTCTAAATGAACAGAAACAGATGTTCCTTCGTGTGAAATGCAGTCACCTTTATTTAGGCTACCTGGCAGAGCATCTCAGTTACAATACCAGAAGTGACAACAAACAGTGAACCTGCTCTACATGAATATATCAATTCATAAAGAGAGCAGCTCTGATTGGAACGCTCAACTTATCCCACCACCACCAAGCTAAGGCAGCTGTGATTGGATGTCCCTCTGAACTCATCCAACCTTTCCACACAACCAAAGTAGCTGTGACTGGATAGATTCATCACTTGTCTCTACCTCCTACATGACCATATTAGGACTGATTGGATTAAGTCTGTCAGACATTTTAGTCTAGTTTTTATTTGTTGGTGAAAATGTCAGTTAATTCAGTTCGAGTTCTTGTCCATGTGCTCTTGTTTTTATTAGTTACGGTCTAGTTTTTGTCAGGGGAAAAAAGGTTGTTGATGAAAACTATGATAAAAATAATTAGACAATTAGAAAGCAGGTGGTGCAGGTGTAATACTTTCCAGTATAGCCCTGGAACACCCTAGGGCAGGTGAAGTACAGTTGTGGCCAGTGTTGGGGAAGTTACTTTTGAAAAGAAGTAACTTGTTACTTTACTTAATTACCCTCTATGAAAAGTAACTTATTACGTTACCGTAACTTTTGGACAGAACCCCCTATCTGTTCCTAAATGTGAAAGTTCTACTACAGAGGACATAAGTTATTTCTTTTGTGCTCTTTATTTTACAAAATGTCACATACCCTGTGGAATCAGAGCTCCTGTCCAGTGTTTCCACATTTTGTTTCTAAAATAATCAACCTGGTCGATAAAATCAAGCCCAAAATAAGAAACCTCCAGCTATTTCCTTTCCTAATGTGATATATTACTTTTTAAAGAGAAATCAACATAAAGTGTGGTAATTTTTTCGTCTACTTCCGATAAACGGCATTATTGTCAATATTATTTTGAAAAATATTTTTTTCATCAATGTAATTATATGTCATAATAAAGTGAGTACACCGTATCAAAAGCAATAAACTTTAATTTCTTCAGAGAATCTAACTGTAATTGAAAGGTCAAGATCTTTTTATTAAAATAAATTAAACAAACTATAATAAATTTAACAAAAAAAAAAGAGAAAAAAAACTCAATGAAAATGAAATGGACTCTCTTTTAGGAAAAATTGCATGTAAACAAAAAACATTACAATAATCAAAAACAATAAAAATAGACCCTGTCTCTGTAAGAAAAAAAACCCCAATAAAAACACACACAAGAATATAAACAATAAATAAAACGGAGTTTATACAGTTCAGGAATTGTTTGTGACATGAATGATCAGTCATTTCGTACTGTCTGTCAAACGTTCGTAGCATTGACTGAAACGCTGGCTTTTTAACCGTACTGAATGGCTGCATTTCTTTGCAATGTAAAGAACGACAAACAAATACGACATAACAGCTCGTCGGTGTTCATGAGCTCACACCTTGTTCATTCTGTTTAAAACCAAAATATTCCCACACTGGGGCTGTGGCAGCCGGCTTAGGAACCATCGCTTTCAAGCCATCGTTCATTTAGTGTTTGTTTCCTCGTTACTCCTCGTGATGCTCACTTCAGCTCTCTCCTTGTGTATGAGAGCCTCCTCCACAAAGATCGAATGAATGACAGATGCTCACTCCGCTATAAATCTGCCAAATCTGCTACAAAGCTGACGCACCCCAGTGTTGCGAAAGTTGCACAGAGTGAGCCATGTTCTCATTCAGCCTCTTCGGTAGAAAGAGAGCAAGAAAACAAACACGCATGCACGTGTCAGTTTACCAAGGACGTTTTTATTTATCATGCAGTTAATTAATTTATTGATTATCCTGACAGGCCTAGTGTCCAGCATCTATTCAAAAAAGACAGCCGCTTATAATAAGCAGACCTGGCAACTTTGGCACTGGCGCATGCTCCATGTGCATGAGTGTGTTTAGGCGCTTGCACGATGACCAGGAAACGAGGAAGAGGACAAACTGCCTACTGCAGTCGTGTTTTGCTTTAGTTTGGGAGTTGGAAGATAATCAGGGGGATTCACACAGACAGAAGAGCCCCAAGAAGAAACTTCACGTTTAGAAACGAGCCCAAAATACTGACTCACGAGATTTGCAGCCTTTTGACGCTTATAACGAGCAGATTTGGCAACCCTGCTCATTTCTATGCGAGCAGCTGAGAAGGCAGCTTCAATGTCAGATCTGTCCATGGGAAAAGTAACGTTGCGCCACATCAAAAAAGGAACTATGTTTAGTTACCAAATTTTCAGTAGTAGTGCGTTTACTTTTTACCTCAAAAAATAGTTCCGTTACTGTAACGCGTTACAAAGGAACACTGGTTGTGGCACACCTGTGATCGTCACCATTCATGTTTTAACTCACCTTGAGGATCTCGAACAGGTGAAGGCAGTGGTAAACAGGTGTGAGCAGCAGCCTAGGCAGGACGTACTGGACTGCCTCTTTGAATCCTTCGCAGATGGACTGGAGACACAGAGGTTACCATGGTTACTGTGACATCACTGCTTTGTTTCCTCCACTGTTACTCGTTTACTAAGGTGAGTAGTGACAGAGACTCACCTGAAGGTGGAAGGCAGCCCCTGGTTTGGACACCTGGCTCAGGAAGTGTTCATGGAAACCAGAGCGTAGGATGTCCTGAGTGTACGCCTCATAGGGGTCAAAGGCCAGTTCCTGCCATTCAACACATCAGTCTATCAGCCATAGATCAGAGTGTGGGGTGGACAGGTAAATGCAGACAGGTAAACACTGACCTCAGCCAGGTCCTCGAAGCAGCTCCCCACCAGAGGATGAGGACTTCCTTCATCAGTCATCTCCACCGTGTCCTCGATCAGCCCCAACAACTTCACCGTCACCTCGTGGATGTCAACAATGCGACTGAAGATGCTGTCCACATCCTGACCAATCAGAGAGCAGCAGCCACAAACATCAGCCAATCATAGGTGGGACATAATGAACAATCAGTTGGTGTTTCTCCAAGATCAACACTTCAGTGATAACAGCTCAACTTTACTCTTCTCTCGACTCAACTTTATCTATAAAGCACTTTAAAAACAACCACAGCTCAAACAAAGTGCTGTACATTAATAAACAAGACATAAAACAATTTAAAACAATGGACAAAATAAAAAAGGTGTAAGACACTAAAAGAGCTGCTTCATTAGTTTTAAAAACAATAAAAAAAAAAACAATAAAACAAGTAACTAAAAGCAAACCATAAGCCACTTAAACAGGAGCAGAGTCATGTTGGGCCACATATATTTATTTTCAGGACCTGAGGGTCACATTTTTACATATTGTCGGGCATACTCAATAAGGAAAAAAATATGAAAAAAACAAAACATAATAGCAAATATAAAGCTTCAAAAAAGGATTATAGTAAAATTAATAGATTTCAACTCAAACAAAATTTTAAAAAATCACAATTCTATAGAACATGATACATAGCTAAGGCCAATTTTAAGTTATTTTTTAATGAGATAAAAGAAATGCAAAAATTTTCAGCTATCCTAGTTTGTGCACTTAGTACGGGTTAACCATGATAATTAATATTTAGCAGCTGTTGTTGTGCATTCTTTATATTTTCAAATTGTTTTTAATGTTTTTTGTTTTTGCTTGGAAATGACCGATGGGCCACATGAGTGAGGTGAAGGGCCACATGTGGCCCCCGCACCACCAGTTGCCCAACCCTGATGAGCCTCTGGTTTGGTTCTGGTTTTTGTTCATTATAGCTCTAAAAAACTTTCCTTTTTATCAGTGTCATGAAAGAACCCTATAATGTCAAACATGTACACAACCACTGTAAATATATCAATTACAATATTGTATAAATATTTCTATTTTTAATGTTTATATTTTTAAACAGCAGGTTGACGCGAGGCTTGGAGCTAAGCTAACTAGCACAATCATGTTTATTCATGTTTTAAAAGACTTTAACCTGAGCCAAGCCTTACCAGCATGATAATCACACAGTATCAACCAATCACAGACAGAAGACACCATGCACACGCACACACAGACCAATCAGACCGATCGTGGTCATGATACGTACGTGCTGCGAGTAGAGCATGGGGCTGGAGGTGAACGGCTCTCGAAACACCTTGATGAGCAGGTTGAGCTGTCGCAGGTACGTCCAACCGTCCGACATGAAGCTTCTCACCAGCTCGTAGTAACTCTGCTCCTCATTGGCTGATGGCTCCTCGTCCATCAGGGGGAACCCGCTGATGTCCTCCTCATCCTGGTGGAACATGTCCATGAGCACCTGGACCAGGTGAGACGCAGAGGAGAAGTGAGGAACATGGAGGAGACAAAACAGTGCTGATCGCCACAGCGACGTTGTAAGTAGACGGTGTCATGAACCTTTTCCTTTTTCTCTTAATTCAACTGAAACTTAAAAACAATTTAAAATTAAGGAACAAAAAAATATACACAGGCAACACCAAACAACTGAACATGCTTATCAGCTAAACTAAACACATATAAGTGCACACACTAACACAAACACACACGTCAACACAACAAACCAGCTTGACAAACCAGTTGTGTTGCTCCTAAGTAGTTAGGGAGTTGCTGCCGTGTATTTGTTATATTGTTGTTGTGTGGCAGTTGTACAGTTATTGTGTAGTAGTTGTGTAGTTGCGTTGCCCCTTGTCGGCACACATGGTCAAGGTGATGTTTACAGTTGTGTTGTGTAGCTGTTGTGTAGCAGAAGTGTAGCTGTTGTGTAGCTGCATTGCACCTTGTCAGCACAAATGGTCAAGGTGATGTTTACAGTTGTGTTGTGTAGTTGTTGTGCATCAGTTGTGTAGCTGTTGTGATGTTTATAGTTGTGTTGTGTAGCTGTTGTGTAGCAGCTCAGTAGCAGCTGTGTAGCAGTTGTGAAGCTGTCGTGTCCCTGCATTGCACCTTGTCGGCACACATCGCCACAGAGATATTTAAAGTTGTGTTGTAGCTGTAGTTGTGCAATTATTAAGATGGTGTGTAGTTGTGTAGCTGCACCTTGTCGGCACCATTGACAACGGTGATGTTCACATTTCTGTGGTGCAGCTGTTGTGTAGCTGTTGTGCAGCTGCTGTGTAGCTACTGTGTAGCTGCACCTTGTCGGCACACATGGCCACGGTGATGTTTACATCTGTGTTGTGTAGTTGTTGTGTAGCTGCTGTTTAGCAGTCGTGTAGCTGCACCTTGTCAGCACACATGGCCACGGTGATGTTTACATCTGTGTTGTGTAGTTGTTGTGTAGCTGCTGTTTAGCAGTTGTGTAGCTGCACCTTGTCGGCACACATGGCCACGGTGATGTTTACATTTTTGTTGTGTTGTGTAGTTTTTGTTTTGCAGTTGTGTAGCCGCACCTTGTCGGCACACATGGCCACGGTGATGTTTACAGTTGTGTAGTTTTTGTGTAGCAGTTGTGTAGCCACACCTTGTCGGCACACATGGCCAAGGTGATGTTTACATTTTTGTTGTGTTGTGTAGTTTTTGTGTAGCAGTTGTGTAGCCACACCTTGTCGGCACACACGGCCATGGTGATGATTACAGTTGTGTTGTGTAGTTTTTGTGTTGCAGTTGTGTAGCCACACCTTGTCGGCACACATAGCCACGGGGATGATTACAGTTGTGTTGTGTAGTTTTTGTGTAGCAGTTGTGTAGCCACACCTTGTCGGCACACATGGCCACTGTGATGTCCTGCTGGGAGATCTCGTAGTGGCGGATGTTCCTCACGTAGTTCCCGGCGAGCTTCAGGATGTCGGCAGAGATGTACTCCAGCACAGCAACCATGTAGACGGACACCTGGTGGTCGATCTTATACCCAAGCACCTCCTGCAAGGCATCATGGGAAATGCAGTTAGCATCTGCTCTGCCTGTGTGTATGATGGTGAGGGTGGTGAAGGGGACAGGTTTACCTTCAGCAGTGGGTGGATCTTGTCCACAGGTAGAGCCAGAGGGTTCCTCCTCTTCCTCTTCTCGATGGCGGCCTGAGCATCAGCAATTGCCCACTTATCGATCGGGTGAGGGAAACTTTTCTGGACCCGCTCCTGAAACAGCAACCAGGGTCAAAGAGCTGGACTAAACACCTGGACAAAACACCTGGACAAAACACCTGGACTAAACACCTGGACCAAACACCTGGTCTAATGTTGGCTGCAGTCCTGGACTGTCTTCTGAAATTTAGAATTTAGCAGCAGAGGCAGCAGGTCAAGGCCTTAAACCAAAACCATCTTCAAGGTGTGACCGGAAACCCAGAGGATCCTGATCAGCTGGAGAACCAAACAAACCGACTCCTGAATGAGGGACAGCAGCTCCACCAAACTCACCTCATCTTACATGGACCAAACAGCTGGACTAATGTGGACTACAGTAGATAAACATGGACCAAACAGCTGCTTGTTTAATCTTCATTCATTAGAGGAGAGGCAGCGGAGGCGGGCGGAGCTCAGCAGCCAGGATTTGTCTGTTGGAGCCTCCATCAGGTCACCTGCTGCCTGTTGTCACGCGGTCACACCTGTACAGGTGTTATGAAGGTCAGTCTGGCCATGATGTCATCCCTTTATTTCTTTTCTGATTGGCTGTCTGCTGGTAGCCTATGGCAACACTTTCTGATAGGCTGTTAGCTTTGTATTTACTTCAGTGTGATCAACTTCCTGTCACATGACCAGAGAGGAATACAACACAAGCAGTTCAAGGGGATCAGAGGTATAGAGGTCAAAAGTCAGAGGGGGGGCAGAGATCTGGGAGGATCAGAGTTTTAGGAAGGGGCCCAAGGTTGACATGGGTCAGAGCAGTTTATAGGATAGTTTAACGCTCTGGGAACAAGGTCAAATGCCTGGGTTCAAGATGAATGTAAAGGGGCAGGATCAGTGTTAGGGGCGGGGCTAGAGGTCTGAGGGTATGGTCAAAGACCTGGAGGCGGGGTCAGGGTCAGAGAACAGGGGCGGGGTCAGTATTTTGGGGGTGGGGTCAGAGTTTTGGGGGCGGGGTCAGAGTAAAACACCAGCATTGTGCTGTGGTGTTTTATCAGAGCACCTCGTTATCTGACTGCAGCCGCCATCAGCTGAAAAAAAACACACAACCAATCACATTTCAGACTGACAGTGATGTCATCAAACACCAACAGCTCTGAGGGATCTAATGGTGGATCCTATCTGTAGGGTGATGGTCTGATGGCTGTGACTAGAGCTGAAAGATTTTTTAAGTATGGAAATTGCAATTTCAGACAACATAATCGTGTGATCGCCAAATCAGAAATATTTTGCAGCTCCCCTGACTGACCCAGGATCTGTGGTGTCAACCATTTTACAAATTTGCATTTAAAGAAGTGCTGGTTTGCATGTCAATCACAAAAAGCCTAAATATTTTAGATTCCATGACCATTGAAGACGTACCATTACCAATTGGATTCATGATAAAATGACTTCTATTTTAGTTCAGTAGTTATTCATGAAAATCACATTTTTCGTCATGGTGGTTTTCTTCTGGATCTAGTTTCAAAGTTTTTGAAGATACAACAAATCAGATTGAACACTCCAGATTCCACAGTATCTTGGATATATTTTGGTGTTCGTTGCAAGTCTATGTCTTTATTTGTTCCCTTGCTATGACGAAAATTCCAAGGATATCTACATTTTTCTTGTTCTGGATCAGGGAATCCAGAATTTTGCCGGGATCCAGATCAATCGTTGATATCTTGTAGAACCTGTTTGAAACTTGTCCTGACTTTTTTTCCAAATGCCCTGACTGTTTTTGGTGGAGTAATATGCAAAAATGCTGAAAATGGTCCTATCTCGCAATGTTAAAGAATCCGTTAAAAAATTCCAGGATCCAGACGGTGATCCGCATCACTCCCAAAATCTAATCATTTGTTTCTTGTCCCAATCTGGACATTTACTGAACATTTCACCGAAATCCGTCCATAACTTTTTGAGTTATGTTGCAAACAGAGAAACAAACAAACAGATGCAGGCAATAATATAACCTCTTTATCGGAGGTAATGAAAACAAATTATTTATCATCAATATCAGATGATAGAAAATGAGTTATGTGCGTGTTAAGCTTCATTTGAAGAAAATCATAAATCAAATTAAAATCACAACATCTGCCAGAAATAGATCTTTGCCTAAAACTGTTAAGCTCTAGTTGCAACAGTTCTCCTGCCTGATTCTTCCTCTGATTATTTGAATGGTTTTGATGGTTCTAATGGTTTTATATCAGGGTTATTCCATTTTTCATTGCATTGAAGGCCACGTACTGAGAATCCCATCATGACTGAAACATGTCAGACCTGGAGGATGAAATCTTTCTTCAGCTTGACAGGAACTGCTTCAGAGACTTCATCAGTAAAAAAAAACCTGGACATGGGCTGTGTCCGAAATGGCATACTAACGTACTACATACTACATACTCATGTGTGTATACTGTATACTACATACTATAAGTATGATTAGAATGCCAACCGCTCACACTGTAGTATACCACTAAGTTTCCCATGATGCATTTCAAACCTCCAACTACAAAAATCAGAAGCACACCAGGCTATCAAATATCTCTGTTGATTCACCACATTTGAAAGTTCAGAGAGCATTTTAGGACAGAAAGTCACCACGTAGAATACCAAAATGTGGTCATTTGAGCCATAAAACCAACAGATACAAATTTCATTTCGGCATTTTGGACATTCACTGATGCGCCCCATTATGCTATCGAAGAAACTTCCAGTCTGCTCCAAAACAAGAGCCCAACAACAAAAGTGTTATACAACTAAAAGGAGATAATAAAAGATGCTTTTATTTTGAAAACAGGAGCACCTAGGACGATCTGTCCGTCACCTCTGGCACTTGATTGATACGTACCTACGTATCGCAATGCATGTTTGAGTGTGACTAGTATGCCCACCTCACATACTTAAAAAATTTTTTTGATATAGTTTACATCCAGGTATTTCTCGCACACTCAATCTTTTCACACTATCTAATGTGAACACACTACACACTCATTTTGACGTCACACTCAGTATGAGCAGGACGTTAGTATGCCATTTCAGACACAGCCATGGTCTAATGTAACAGGCTCTAACATGGACACTAAATGCTCAAAAATGTCTGAGTTTATGTAAAAAAGGTTTAGTTTATGTTTGGTCATCTCAGAAGATTTCTACATGTAAATTTACAATTGTTTCAGAAGAGAATCCTGTTGAAAATTCAAAGCCATTTTATGTTGTTTTCTTGTAATAACATACTATTTCAAGCATTTATAACAATTGTTGGAGCTATCAGTTTTTTTTTGTATTTAGTGGTTTATTTTAATTTGGAATTAATTAGTAGTATAAGTCATTAGATTTATCTACATTTTTCTTTCTTATAATCAATTTATCTAATATAAAGTTAGATTTTTGGGGTTGAATATACAAAAATATATATTTTGGCTAGTCATTTGTTTAGTATAATTAGATGTTTTGTATATTTTTTATTATTATTAGTTTTATTTGATGTTATTTAGGTAGGTAGGTGTCAGAAGGCCAGCATGCACCGGGATAGGCCGATGTTTTTTTTTTTTTAACCAGCACAAAAGAGGCAGCAGGAGCCGTGACCTCCTTTGTTTTTATTTTGTTTGCTTGCCATAAAATAGACCATTGAAAACGGCAGAACTTTTACATGGACATTGGATATCTTTCACCTGCATAAATCCCCGCGGTGCATCAGTGATCATTTGATTAAGTTTGGTTAAAGTTTCAGTTTCATATTTTGATTTTTCTTCAAGTTTTTTAAGACAAATGGTCACTACAATAATAATGAGAAATACCTACAATTGTTGTTTACTTTTATTTTTCAAGAATAAAGGGTGAAAAACAGCATTCAAAGGACAACCTGTGACACATTTATGGGCATGAAAGACCAGGTGGACTTTTATTACTAAAGTGTTTACTGTCGTGTTTTTACTTTTGTTATTCCATATGCACAAATAAGCTATTACTGTGCAAATTTTTATTCACAGATGTTTGCTCAAAAATGTGAGATGACCTACCAAATATGCACACATTGGCATCAAATTAAAAAAGTCAACAAGTACTCTAATTATTTGTGTATTTCTACTTCTTACTCAATCAAATCTCCACCCGAAGCATCAAATCAAATCTTGAGGTTGTTCACAACGACCAGCCCAAATGCACATGCTCACCTGGGGCCGTGACCCTGACACAGGTGTGATGAAGACAGACTCACCTCCACGTCCTGCACACTGCGGGGCTGAGCCTGGCACAGCATGTTGAGCAGCAGCAGGATCAGCTCCTCGATGTACTGCAGCGCCTCCTGCTGGGACACCAGGTTAGGGTGCACCTGGTTCAGTACCTGAAACACACAGGCAGATAACGTCATTTCATTTGATCATTTAAGACTCGTCATTAGGTCATGTGTGTGAGGTGATCAATGAATGAAACCTCTATTGCCTCTGGGGGGATTTGTCTTACACAGAAAGCAACAAAAAAAAACTACAAAGGACATCAACAACCACATGGGACAACTGAACCAAAAATAAAAACACTCAGAAATTAGTGAGTTAAATACTGTAGCATCACAAGACTCTGTGAAGCCGGATCATTGTCATGGTGAGCCAAGTTCATGTTGACATGTTATTATCATAATATCCCTTTAAATATTTACATGTATATTGTTAATGTTAATAGTGTGAATTCCTCGGCCTTATTTAGTTTCACTTCTACTTAATTCACTTATTTCCCTTCATGAGGAAGTTGATATTGCTTAAAGATTGTGCATGTTGCAACCTGCTTGTTGAATTTCTCAGTTGATTTTATTTAAAGGTGCTATGAGGAGAATCTATTACCAGTGACAATAAGACTCTGCTACCCATTAGCACGCGGGGCGACTGTCCTAATGCTGCGTTCCAGTAACCTCGGAACTAGGAGTGACATCATCTCCACTCCAGTCAGCGCTGACCAGTTGAAGTCGGAAAAAAACATGCTGATCTACCAGGCTATTGTTAGCTGTTGTTAGCACGCCCTGCGTTGCTGTTCACAAATATCACATGAAGAATGTGATTATCACTATGGCAGCATTTTTGTAAATATAAGTCTAACAATACTATGTATACAGCTGATCTAGAGCGACACAACAAGTGCAAATAAATGGATTATTACAGGAGCTAAATAACTGTTCACACTGGGGGCATCCATTTTCCATTGTCAACTCGGGGGTGGCGAGGTTTCACCGAGTTCCCAGGAGGAAATTCCAATCCAGGGATGTTGGCCAGTTGCAATTTGGAAATTTGGAAATTCCTACTTGACTACAACTGAACGCACCAAAGACGGACCCAAGCCAAAGTGAGTGTTTGTTGTGCTAATGAATGCAGCTCGACCTTCTCAGAACTATCTGTTGCTTTTACAACTTCTTTTTTTCAACAAAGTGACGAGTGTAATCATAGTTTTGTATAGCTCTTTTTGTGTGACAACAAGCAAGTTTTGGAAAACTTAGCATCATATAGTTTGTAGCCATATATCTCTACTTACAGCCCGGTGCTCTAAGACGATTGAATAATATAAATTTAGTTTCTAAGTTTTGTTCCTCTTTGTCCAGCCTGTCCATACCCAGCCAGCGATCTAATAAACCATTTAGATGCTATAAAACTCTAATCTTAAAGTGTGTATACCATCTTAAGTATATATTTCCATCAGGTCCATTTAAAATTTTATGACTCTTTTGTAATTACTTAAAACTCCTCACACATTTTTTTATTTTTTTTATCATCTATTTTAATTTCTTTTTTTTATTATTCTATTTTTTTTTTTTTTGATTCTCTGACTGCTCTATGTCCATGTAAATACAGATGAGAATTCTCTGGTCTTTGATTTGACACCTCAAAGCTGCTTTACACCACAGTCACACTTCACACACACTCGCTTCATCATTCAACTCATAGTTCAGAGTTTTCACTCTTTTATTTGTGCTGTTGTGTGACATGCAGAAGGACTTGAAATTGACACATCTTGTAACCGAGGAATTTAAGACAATGATAAAAGACAGAGAAACTAGCTGAATTGCGTCTTGTGATTGCACCGTTTAATCATAACTATCAATGTTGCTTTTCTGTTGTGTGTGTCTGTGACTATAATCTGTTTTATTTTCTGTTTTGGAGAGTCACTCTCTAAAAAGAGGTTTAAATCTCAACAAGTTTTTTACCAGGTTAAATAAAGGATATTGATTGATGAACCTAGGCCTGTCGCAATAATCAATAAATCAATTAACCGAACAATTAATAAAAATGTCCTCTGTAAGTTTGCCGGCCTCGATAAATTGACGTGTATACGTGTTTGTTTCCATTCTTTCGTTCTACCAAACAGGCTGGATGAGAAGATGGTTCACTCTATGCAACTGTCTCAACGCCTGAACACCAAAGAGCTGATATGTGGTATATGTTTGAAAGAAGTGACGACAAAGAAGGGGAGGTGCAGCGGAGCCTTCGTCCTGACAGTCAGTGCTTTCTGAGGTGTTTGGTCGGCAAAGTAAAAATAAATAAAACAGAGCAAAATGGTGCGCTCACAGACAGTGTCGTACACTACATTGCAAAAGAAATGCAGCCCTTCAATACGGTTGAAAAGCCAGAAATGTTACAAATGTTTCACAGACCGTACTAATTGACTGGGAGAAAGTACATGTCACAAACAATTTAGGAGTTTTGTTTTTTTCTTTACAGAGACAGGGTCTATTTTTTGTTTTTGATTATTTTAATGATTTTTTGACATGCAGTTTTTTCCCAAAAGAGAGTCCATGTCATTTTCATTGTTTGTTTCCTCTTCTTTATTTGCTTAAATCATTATATTGCTTGTTTTATACTTAAAAGCTCTTGACCTTCCAATTACTTAAATACTTTAAAGAAATTAAAGTTCACTGCTTTTGATACGGTTTACTCACTTTATTAGGACATATAATTACATTAATGAAAAAAAAGATGTTTCAAGATACTACTGACAATATCATTGATCGACAATAATTTTTGGGACAATTATCGTTCCGCAAAATTTTTTATCATGACAGGCCTAGATAAACTTCACACAATTCTGCTTCAAAAACACAAACTATCCCTTTAACTGATGCAGAGACAGATCAGGTGTTTCAGGTGAGCCTGAGATCTTATTTACTGTACACACTGAAAAACTGATGAACCCACAGAGGTCAACCAGCTCCAAACACGCCTGCATGTAGAGATGATTATAAACACAACACCTGCTGTACTGCGGCTACGGCAACTCAAAGAGGACACAACACAGGAGCATGAGGGCAAATGTCAGAGAGTTAGAGCTGAGGACCCTCAGATACTGAGATGGTTGATGCTGCTCCTGTCTGAATCGCTCTACAGACAGATCCTGCAGAAGAGGAAAAGTGGGCGGAGCCTGTGATATGACCTGGTACAATTCTATTCTGTCTGAGTTCGGGATTTCCCAGTTCCCAGTCGAAAATTTAGTCTGGAACACTCCCCAAGTTCAGAATTTCCACCCGAGAAGTCGAGGGATTATCATCACCCCCGAGTTGACAATCAAAGATGGCTGCCCCAGGTGTAAACAGTTATTAAGCTCATGTAATATTCTTTTTATTAGCACTTCTGACTGGTGTTTATGGCACTAAATCAGCCGTATACATGGTATTATTGAACATACATATCTGGAAATGCTGCTATAGTGTTATTTACATTCTTCATGTGGTATGTCCAAACAACTACTTCTCAGCACCATGGGGGGCCGGGCATTCAGCCACTCAGCTCCCTGGTTATGGAACTCACTTCCCCCCGACCTCCACAACACCAAGTCCTTACTCCTCTTTAAAAGAAAACCTGAAACCCTACTGTTCCAGCTCCCCTACTCCCCATTGTTCTATTTGTTTTTATACCTGTTTTTATGCCTATTTTAATGCACTTTTTATCTTTGGTAAGGTGACCTTGAGTGTCACGAAAGGCGCCCCAAAATAAAATGTATTATCATTATTAATGCAGCACAGGCCGTGCTAACAACAGCTAACAATAGCCTGGTAGATCGGCACATTTTTTTCAGATTTTGTAACTAGACCACTGAAAACTCGGATATGACATCATTCTCACTCCCCTCTTCCCAGTTTTGAAGCAAATGAAATTAGGGGTGTCCCGATCTGATATAGATATCTGATATCACTCTGATATCTGCAAAAAAAAAAAAAAAATCAGATAGTATCCGATACAAGCAGTCCATTATAATTTATTTTTTGTTTGTTTAATTCAGTTGTAGAATATGTTTATGTTTAAGTTAAACACAGTGGTTATTTTGCAATTTAAAAATATATGTTTTTTTCACTTAATTTCTTAAGGTTACTTTTCAGGGTCTGCTAATCTCTTTTTCATTTATTTTATTTAATTGTAATATATTTTTATGTTTAAGGTTACATGTATTGAACCCATTGGTTAACAACAAATGGGTCAGTTTTTCTCATACCTACTATTGCTGACTACTGTTCTCTGTTTGAGTAATCTCACCTGATCAAGCCTTTTCTTACAGTCCATACAACAAAATAAGTAATAAAAGTCTGTATGATTCCTGTTGATATTGTATCAGATCGATATCAGTATCGGCCAATACTCAAGGCTGCCATATCGGTATCTTATCAGAGGTGATAAGGTGCATCAGGACACCCCTAAACGAATTGCTATAAGCTAACATGACGGCATCCAAGAGGGGGAGCCTGCACTCAGTTGTGGAGGTCCTCTCCTCAACTCCTTCACCTACAGCAGGTGATTTTTCTGGATTAAGATGACGTGGAAGAGGACAGAGAGGACAAAAGGACAAGAGGAACCTGGTCATGTTAGAGCCAGCAGCAGACCAAGCTGATGGTGGTTCAATCAATCATCTTCTGCTGCCCTCTGTCACTGTTTTACTTGTTTTCATTCCCCAGTTAAAGGCAGAGTCTGCAGGATTTTCCTTAAAAATATTGTTTTATAAATGTTTTGGTTGTATTGCGCCCAGTGTGCACGTGACTGAGTGTTATAAAATGCACCAACAGAACGCGATGCAGACTGGCAAAGATGGCAGATGCTACAGCGAAGAAAAGAAGATACAATTAGGCAGAAGCAAAATGCCAAGCGGACAAAGCTCGGTCTAAAACCAGAGTGAACCAAGGGTTGGCTTTCACCCGCTTCTGAGCTCTGAAGGACCGTCTCGTAGGCCTGGGAATGAAGATTTAAAAATCGAGTTGGCGAGTCAAATCGATTTGTTTTTCCTGAAGCTCGAGTTTAATGATTTTTTTTTTTAAATTCAACCGTTCATTTCACATTCACACTTTGAGGCACTTTTCTCATTACTTTGTACACTTTTACATTTTTTACAACAAGAGTTGAGTTTTCTATTAAGATTTTTATTTTTTTACAACAAGCGTTACCTCAAGAGTACAAGAGTATAAAACTACAGTGCACGGGCACTTTGTGTTGATTTCTGTGTTGATTCTTTGCCCTTGAGTCATTTTAAATGTATATTTTGGAAATAAATTTACAGTGAGTAATTATTTCATTTTAAATGGGGCGGGGGCATCGAATCAAATTGTGAATCAAGTTTTTTCTTTTTTAATCGAAGATTTTTGGGGGGGGGAATTCGCCCAGCTCTACCGTCTCAGGATAAAAAGAGACGCGGAGTTAGCCATCATGCAGTTGGACAAGCAGGTTATGGACACAGGCTTTTATGGCCTTTTTCCACTAGCACGCCTTGGCCCTACTCTACTCGGCCCAACTCGATTTGCAGCGTGTTTCCACTAGCCTGGTACCTCTTAAAACAAGCTAGTTTTAGTATCTACTCCACTCTGGTTCCAAGCCAGCTGAGTCCATACTAAAAGATGATGTCACCAACTGCAGGCTACTGATTGGTCAGACAATGTCGTCATCGATGAGTCATGAGTGCGACGGCCTAGCATGCTAACGGTAGCTACCATTAGCCTACCCTCATCCGTCTTTTCTTTGCAGCTCGATTGCTCTCGTCCTCGGCTTCATTCTCAGGGCTCTTGAGTGCAACCATTTTGGGCGCACCTGCACCCAAAATTTGTGAGAGTGCACCTAAAATTTTTTCTTGGGCGCACTGGTGCACCACGAAAAAATGTTAGGCGTACTCTTACGTTTTTTATAAATTAGTTTGGGAATCTTTCTTTTTAATTATTTACCTTAGTTTCAGTTTAGCAAATATTGACTATAGTGTGTGAAGTCTTATTCTAGGTTTTTTTATTGTTATGTTATTGTTTTATTGTTATTTATTTTTAAATGTATTGGAGAATAAGACCATCCATGCAAATGTTATGTTGTTGGTTGTTAAAATCCAGATATTTATGAGTGATAAAATGGAGAGTGATAAAATGGTTACCTTATGGCGCTAAAGGTGACACTGAAAAATTGGGGTGCACCTCATTTTGTGCTTGTGCGCCTTAAAAATTTTTTAGGTGCACCGTTGCAACCCATGCAAAAAGTTAGTCTGGAGCCCTGATTCTGTTGTATGGCTTCCAAAACTCTCCTGTGATTCTCAAGGGGTATTTCTTCTTGCCACCTGCAGCCTTCTCCTGCTTTCCTTTTTTAAAGTTTGTGACAAAAAGCCACAGATTGTTGTGTCGCGCTCAAAATGACGTCACCGCAGAGCTGCTCCGCTGTTTACAGTGACCCTGCACCCCGTTGGGCAGGCGACTGGGGCTAATGGAAAAGCAGCACAAGGTGAGTAGAGTAGAGCTAATGGAAAAGGGCCATTAGCTTGTGCTAACTTGCCAAATTACTGGTTTCCCATTACTACATATGTATTAATAAAAGGTAGCTTGCTGCCAGAGAGGGTGGGCACGCACATCAGGTTGCAAGGAATTCAGGGGGAGGAGCTTCGTATGGAAGTAGTGTTTACAAACAGTAATGAAAAATCCTGCAGACCCTACCTTTAAGTTAACATGGCCAACTACAGAACGTCCCTATTTTTCTCTCCAACATAAAAGCTGAAGAATTTACACAGGAGGTTAAATAACCTTTGCAGAGTGCAAATGACACAAAAACATTTTAAAAAGTCACATTGCTAATTCAGATTTGTGCTCTTAACAGTTATGGTCACTGGTTTACTCTCACAGAGACGTCAGCTGACGCTGAGCTCCTGAAAAGCTAAAACTCATCGATGGAAGATTGTTCAACATCACTGAGACATTTTGGGTGTGAGCCTAAACACACGGCTAAATGAAAAGCAGCATCATATCGTTACTCTGAAGCTCTTACTTATTTAACTGGAGAAAAACAAACATAAAACACACTGATTTACATTTATCTGAATGAAAGATGGAATGATGGATTTACAGAGGTGAATTCATTCCTAACTCGTCTGTTCTGGTCTGATGAAGATCAGGTCTGGAGGACCAGGGTACGGCTTAGATGTAGACCTCAGAAACCAAACATCTCACATAATCCAGACTGAAGTCTGAACTCCTCACAGGTGTGTGGGTGTGGCCTGTATGCAGGTGAGTGTTTAAAAACACTGACCTGCAGGTCTGAGTTTACCCAACAGCAATGACCACACAACACACTCACGGATATAAATAAACACACATGAACAACACATACACAAGCAAAACACACACATAAACAAACACTAACACGGGCTGACACAGAGGATGATGAGGCTCTGAGTGATGAAGGCTGAAGCTCCTGTGTGTGTATTTTGTGTGTGTAGTGTGTGCGTGTTGCTTCATGTTCCTGTGTACCTTTTCCAGCGCGGGCACGAGCAGGCCTCTCCATTTGTGCGCGTTCTCGTCGCAGAAGAAGTCGTACTGCAGCGGTGCCGCCTGCATGTCTGCTGCTGCGGCAGCGGCGCGGCACGGCGGCGGGGGGCGTGGGGGCGATCAGCGGGTTACATGAAGGCTGAAAGCGGAGGATTGAGAGCAGCGGGAGGGGTTGACCTGTACGATCCACCGGCAGGGAGGGGGGGCTGCTCCTCCAGAACAGCCGCTGTCCCTGAGACCATCCTCTGCCGCGCGGCGGAGCGCTGCGTGCGGCCAGATGTTCCGCAGCTAGCCGTTAGCCACCAAAGCTAACCGTTAGCTCACGGCTATCAGCTAACTGATGGTGTCTGTCTGTTTACCGGGATGTTAGCATGTTAGCTCTCTGACCGTTATCCGGTCCATGCTAATGTACCGAGAGATGTGACTGTTAGCCTTTTAGCT